>PVIR01012829.1:0-43449 GCA_004026965.1 Petromus typicus | reverse complement strand
GGGGGGGGGATGGTGAGATGGTGGGGATGGCGGGGATGGCGCACACAGGCAGGCAGAAGCCCCGGGCCACTGCCGCCTGCAGATACAGAACATCCCCGGGCAGGGCCCTGGCAGGTCATGGGCATGCAGGTGCCATCTGGTCCCACCTCAAACAGGCATCGGACTGGCTCCCAACTTGGGACCAAGGACAGGACAGAGGCTGTCCTCACCCCAGGGGAGCTGCAATGCCACTGCCCACAGGTCGGGGGCTCCGGGACTCTGGACATCTAATGAGAGCTACAAACCCGATCTCCTCCACACAAGGGACCCCTCATGGCATCCAGCCGGCCCCATCGAGGCCACTGGTAGTTGCCAAGGAAGGCAGGGGTCCCACTCTGGGAGCACAGCTCCCTCACCGCCTCTGATCCCCGGGGCACAGGAAGGTGACCATGAGGTCCAGAAACAGCAGGCCAAGGTCCTCAGGCCGGTTCACCCACCGCTGCTGGGCACGCTCACGCTCCTGCTGGCCCAGCGCCTCCTTCTCCCGCTCTGCGCTCTCCCGCAGCTCCTCGGCCTGGCGCAGGTAGCGCTGGGCGGCCTGCTCCTCACGCTGCAGCAGCTCCGCTTCATGCAGGTCCCGGAGCCTCCGCAGCTCCTGCTTGTGCTTGGCGATGAGCTTCTGGATTTCGGGCTCCAGACCTGACAAGGGAGAGCGCTGCTGCGGCCTCTGCTGAGAAAGGCCCCGCCCCCAGGAGCAAGGCCAAGTGCCAGGTGGGCCAAACGCCCCGCCCCCAGGAACAAGGCCAGGTACCAGGCGGGACACAATCCAGGCTGCCCTGGAACATGTCTCCGTTCCAGGAGACATGGAGAGATTCGGCCCCGTGCTCAGTCATGAGGCAGCCAGCAGGGACCCAGGACCAGGCTGGGCAAGTCCACAGCTCCTCAGACACCAACCCAAGAGTCCAGAGGTCCTCGGCCACCTCCTCCCTGGCCTTCTCTCTCCCCGAAGTGGGACCTGCATGCCAGTTGCTTGCAAACCCTGATTTCTCCAAGCTCAGCCCCTGGGGAAGACACCGCTCCCAGTTCAGGCTTCTCTGGCAAAAGCTGGGCCAAGATAGTGTGGGTCCTGCCACCTCCGGCTCCAGGACAGTCACCATCTCCCGTGCTGGTGCCTCAAAGGTGGGTCTTGTGCTAAGCACGTGGTATGTGTGACTGACACCACTGCTCACTCTCAGAAGTGTGCCCTGGTTGTGCCCACTTCTGAGGCGGGCCCCAACTCTGACAATGACCTCTTTGCTCACCTCCACCAACCAGCCTAGACTCTGACCGTGACCTCGCTGATCTTCTGGGACCCTACCTTTGACAGTGATCTCCTTGATCTTTCTGGTTTTCTCATTGATCCACTTTTCCCGGCGGACTTTCTCAGTGGCGCTCATCAGTTCTTTGAGTTTCTTGATCTCCTGGGAATGAGAACACAGGAAGCTGAACAGAACAGATGCAACCAACACTCCTGCCCCTCTGTCCTCTCCCAGGCTGGCACTTGAGAGCTCTTGTGTCTTCCCAAGGGGCTGGGCTAGCCTGGAGATTGGGCCTCCCACCGGCCCCAGCGGCCCGAGAGGCAGAGGGACAGCCATCAGCCTGCAAAGCCACAGCGGACGTTCTGGGATAGCTCAGGGCCAGTGTTCTGCTGTGTGGCTGGGGACCCTCAAGCCTAGGTGTCAGCTATGGATACCAGGACCTCAGAATGCCAATGTCAGCCCCTCAGTCTGGGCACAAGTCTTAGGTAGGCCTATGGAAAGTCAAGCCAGCTAGGCTACACCACACTTCTACCCACACTGTGCTGCCCATGCAGGAGAGAGCCAGGAGTGTGGTCCTGGCCCAAGCCAGCAGGCCCACTGCCCAGAGAGCCATACATGGGGACCATACTTGGGCTTCTGGGTCCATACCCAGGGCCCTGTGGGAAGGGTCAGGCAGGTGCCTGTCTTCACAAGGGCAACCAGGGCCTGGCCCTACTGGGCACTCAAAATAGCTCAAGGGGAAAGAGAGGAAGAGGAAGGGTGCGGGGAATTCCTCCTTGCCGCCCCCCCGTCACGTCCCTAGGCTGTGCTGCTGTGGTGTCCCCCGAATCCGCTGTACCACCTCAGGCCCCCAGCCCAAGATGGGAGTGATGATGCCCCGTGCCGGCTCCACTCGGGCTGCCCTGCCTGGCAGCACAGTATGGCGAGGACCACCTGCTCAGGTGTGTGGGACTCACCAGCTCATGCTGCTCCTGCAAATGGGCCAGGCGCTCCCGACACCGCTGGTCACCCTGCTTCAGCTCGGCCACCACTGCCTCACACTTTTCACTTAGGACTTTCTTGTCTTCGATCAGCTGTAAGAGGGTCAGGAGGCAATGCTGCGCTAGGGCCCCACCCCAGGTGCCCCTGCTCCCAGGCCGTCCTGTCCTTGCACTACGGCTGGACCCTGGGTCATTGGGAGTACTGTGGCCTGTGGCGACCTCAGCTGCATAGTCTCCACCCAAAGAACAGCAATGTCAGAGTACACCAGGGGGATGGCAGGCAGGGTCCTACCACAACCACACCGGGATGCTCCCGATGAGCACTGCAACATCCTCATCACCGACCTCTTGCTCACCAGGTAGTGCCTGTGAAACCCAAGGACTGCCCAGAGGGCCCCCACCCCGATGGAAGGGGAGCCGCCCTGACACTGCATTCCACCAAGCACAGGCACCAGCACGGAAGGCCCTTCTCAGGAGTCCCCATGAGGTTTGTCAGCATGGAGCCCACCCTGTGCTCAGCCCGGGCAGCGTCACCTGGTCGATGAAGGTCAGGTGCCGCTGGATGGTAGCCTCGTAGTGCTCCTTCTGCTGCCGCAACTGCCGGCTCAGCTCCTTCTCAGTCTCCTTGACCCGCCTGACAGTGAGGTCACGCTGCTGCGCCTGCGGGGTTTTGGGGGGAGCTGGTCTGAGTCCCTACCAGACTCAGGGCAAGCACTCGTCGCTATATGGGAAGAAGGCAAGCAGGGCCTCTAGGCCTCGGGGGTGAGGTGCTGGCATGGTGCCCCCAGCCCCCGGGACAGTGGCACCCACGGCAGTACCAGTGCTCTCTGCAGCAGCACCATGGCCTGCTTCTTCTCCTCCACCTCTAGCTTCAGCCGCATCACGGACGCATTCCCCCCAGTCACCAGCTCCGGATGGCCTTGCCCAGCCTGGGGCAGCGGCCTCTGCAGATAAGTACATGTCAGGCAGACAGCCCCTCGCCAAATGCCCACCTGGTGAGTGGCTGGGGTGGCCACAGGCATGGTGTGACACCCTGCCTTCCCACCCTCGAAGAACCCTTGCCTCCCTCGGGAGGACTAGCCATATGCAGGGGACATGGTCAGAGTGAGGGACAGGAGGTGACAGCGCCACCACACAGAAGCTATTTTTATGACCCAGGCGTGCAAGAGAGCCTCAGTTATCAAATCGACCACTGAGAAGGTCACATCTCTGACCTCCCTGACTGCAGATAAAATCCACTGGCAGTCACCCAGGTCTGATACAGCCAGGCACAGCAGGGCCTGGGGTGCCAGAGGACCCATCCAGGGAGGAGTCTGCCTGCAGCCTCTGCCCTTCTCAGAGACCAGGCACAAGGCAGGACCGCCCTGGGGCCCTGTGAGCAGGTTGTGAGGGCAGCCGAGAGTGCCTACCTCCCGCTGGGGGTCCAGCCGGCTCTGCTCTGACTGCTCCATCTCGTCCAGGAAGCACATGATGCTCTGCAGCTTGGCCTCTGAGAGCAGTGTCCCGTCCTCGGGGGGCCCAGGGTATGCGCTGAGTTTCCCAAATTTCTCCAGGTTGTCAGCTGTCAGGGAGCTGGTGTCATCTTCCTGTGGGTAGGGACCCAGCAAGGGGGCTGTCCAGGGAGTGAGAACATGGAGGGTCCCTCAGCCAGGGACCAGGGAGCCAGGGTGGGGAGTGACAGCCAGGCCAGGATCTGAAAGGAAAGGTCTCTCCAGCTGCCCCAGAGCCCGGGTGCCACAGCTGGCAGGGGCATCAGGGGTTACTGCATCCTGACTACAGGGAGGCCACAGTCGGGGGGGGGCAGGGGCAGCTGGCACATCTCCAACCCTTGTTCATGGGCAGCCCTGTGTGGACAGTGTCAGGGCCTGGCCAGGTGAGAGCTGCTGTGTGGCTTAGTCACCTCATCAAGCCAGGCGTACTTGTCCTGCTGATAAGCCCTGGGCCGGGGCAGTGGCTCTGGCTCCTCCTCTAGCAACTGCAGTGTGTCCAGCAGCTCATCCAGGGTTGCCTTGGACTTGGCCTTGTTCCTGCCAGGAGGCGCTGCCTCCATGTCTTCACTGGCCACAGCCTGGGAGTGGCCACCCTGCAGCGGCGGGGGCAGAGAGCGGGAAGCCAGCCAGGCTCAGTGGCCATGAGAAAGCATATGGGGAGGCTGGGGCCTTGACCGCACACAGCAGCTGCCCCGCCCAGGAGCCTGTCTCATGGTCTCACAGGCTCAGCCCCAGGCTCTCCTTGGGCAGCTGGGGCTTCGCTGTCCTCCGGCCTCTCAGAGGTTCCGGCTCCTCTTCCGTGGACGAGGACCCCGGGTTCCACCCAGGGCAGATGTGAAAATTCCACTGGATTTCAGAGCAGTCCCACGAGGGCACCCCCACGAGGCCACCCTCGAGTAGGAGCTCGAGGGCAGCCTTTCAGGGCACAAGGAACCCGGTGGCAGAGGCCGGGGGAGAGAGAGACAGTTGGCTCAGCCACCCCGGGCACAACACGGGCTGCAAAGCTGGAGTAGGGAAGCGAGGGAAGGACAGGCTGGGCACAGACCTGCTGCTTGTCCTCTAGACACTGCTGGGGCTCCGGAGCCATGCTGGAGATGGGCGGGCAGGGGTCCCTGGGGCTCACTGGGTGGACACTGGTGCCTGCACAACAGAATGCAGCACCATCCCATCAGGGCCCTCATCCTGAGAAGCCCCAGGAAGGGCCAGGCACAAGGAGGCAGGTGCGACTCCGAGGAGCACAGGCAGCGGCGAGCCCTGGCCTCAGGCTGCGGCTGGAAGAGCCCCACAGCCCGGGCCACTCTCTGCCTGCTGGGCCCCTCATCCAGGGCTGCTTGTCAAGGAGTGGGCATCCCAAGTCCAGCCCTACGAATGAGTGGGCAGGAGTAGAGGCAGAGGGCCAGGGTGGTGAGACCAGGGCTCCAACTCCACACGTGGAAGCCCCCAACCCGCTGCAGCATGGGGTTGAGGGCATGCAGATGAAGCCACACCCCTCCCTGATCCCAAGCTCCTGGGGCTGAGCGATGGTGCTCACCAGCGTTGCTGGCCTTGAGGCCCTGGCAAGCAGCACCACCAGGCAGTGGGAGAGCCCCCCGGCCAGGCAGAGGTTGCCCCAGGGCTCTGGTCTCTGGGCCTTCCTTGGGCAGTACAGCCTCCCCCGACTTCTGGGCTCGCTTTTCCCGAAGTTCCTGCAGGGCAGGGGGAGGTCTCTGAGCAGCCGTGGGCACAGACAGCTCCACGTCCTCCCCCAGCCAGCCGCCCAGAGGACTCATGTCAGTCATGTTTGTGTGGGAGGCTGAAGGGGCCCCTGCACCTGAATGGCCGCCCGCCTGGCTTGGCGGGCCTTCTCTTCTCGGGCCTTCCTCCTTGCCACCTCCTTCTGTTGGTGCAGCTCCTGGAGGCTGCCACCACCCAGGCGCTGCTGCTGCTGCTGCTCCTGCCAGGACAGCCAAAGCCATGTGGTTACATGAGGAGATGAATGGAGACCCTGGACCCAGGGTTTCCAGGTATCTGTTGCTGTCCCCAGAGATTGCAGAGTTCATGGGGATGGGGAAGTGGGACCTCTAGATCCTGAGCCTGCCACCTCCTCCTAACAGTGGGCAAGCCTCAAGCCTGGGCAACAGTGGCACAGTATGGGGACAAGAGCCTGTGCACAGTGTCCTTCCAGGCCTCAGGCTTTTCCTGACAACCACCCCTGGCAACAGCCACTGGATAGCCAAATGGGTCCATGGACAGGTGTGTACATGTGGGTCATGCCAGGTCTTGAGTCCTCCTGTCCCCAAACTGCCCAGCTGGTTCAGGCTTCAGGTATCCGGGCCCACCCTGGGGCTGGGGGCCCACATGCTCACACCGACCTCTAGCTTGGATGCCAGCAGGTGCTTCAGGCTCCTGACTCCTGCGCGGCGCCGCTGCACCTGGCGGCGGTACCAGCACTGGATGGTGACAGCAGCCTGGTTTACCCGGCGAATAAACCTGCCCCAAGAGCAGAGCGCAGGGCTCAGAGGAGGCCCACAGCCCCTTCTCCAGTGCCTGAAAGAACCTGCAGGAACCTGAAATCAAAGGTCCAGTGGGCAGGCAGAGGGAATCTGGTGGCTGCGTGCAGAGCCCTTTCCCATCCGCCCAGGACCAGAAGGCTAGTGCTTCTGGACTCTTGACTAAAACTCCAAAAATACCCTCTGGAGGAGCTTCCCAGGCAAACAAGCATCTCTTGATAAGGCTCTGTGGCTCTGGGAGTAATCATCAGAAACTAGAAGTAACCCAAACCACCAGCCAGCTACAGGACGGTCACAGGAACATCAGGTGACAGGATGCTCCTCAGACCAAATGGCAACCGGCAGCTCGTGCAGGTGCAGGAGGCACATACCACACACCATTCATGGGCATCCCAGAGAAGGCAAGGCTGAGGCACACAGGCTGGGGGTGCTGGGGGTGCAGGGGGCTGGGGGCGGACAGGAGCTGCAGGAATCCTGGGGTGATAGAGATGCTCTGCACTTGTGCGTTGTACCTGTGCTATCACCATACACACTTTCCCGTATCATAAAATTCAGTGAAGTTGACTGAGCACCAGCTTCAGCCTCGGCTGAGGGACGAAGCATAGACCCCGTCAGCAAAGACACTGAGGAACCAGGTCATAGAAAGTCCTCTGCTGTGAAGGCCCTGGCCCCGGAGTGACACCTGTCCTCCCCAGGCCTCCCTGGTGCCCTCCCTTGCTCCCTCTCACCCATTCACAGGGCTTGGCCCTGCGGGCATAGGGCCCAGGGTGGAGAAGGCTCCCAGGAGCCAGGATGGGAAGCACCTGCACTGGCCTTCGGGGCTCAGGCCACATCCGGGACCCCAGGGCGTACCCAGGACACGGCCCTCAGGTATTCTTGTTCTCCTCAGCTTTACATCTTCTTTCCCCTAATCGTGTGTAAGTCACAGTTTACACACCGGGAAGCCCACCCATTTTTGGCACATACTTCAGTGCTCCCTGCAAATGTACAGAGTTAGGTAACCACCAGTGCCATCTGGCTTTGGATGGTCCCTCACCGCACAGAGTACTGCCCTGAGGGTCCCACACGCAGCCATCCCCCCTCCTCCTGCCTCTCCTGCCCTCGGCCTCGCGGTGTAACACAGGGGAGCCATGTCACGTGTGGCCTTTTCAGCTCTGGTGCTTTAAAACAGTTACTGAATGGCACTGCTGTCCCTGGAGACGCAGGCCCCAGCTTCCGGAAGTGTTCACCTCTCAGCCTCCTCCTCCGTCACTTCCTTCCGCCTGACTGGGGTGCTGCTCCCCACAGCCACACTCTGGGCTGCGTGGTTGCTGCTGGAGAAGTTCTTCCCGAAGCTGCTGGCCTCGCTGCCCTCACTGGTGGCCGCCTTGACGATGTTGCTAGCAGGAAGAAAGGAGTACAGCTTGCTGTCTGGGGAAACTGCTCAAGTTGTCCCGGGGTTGAGCCGGGGAGCCTACGGGCCTCAGCACAAGGCTGGCCTCCCGCCCCACTCAGCTGGGGCCACCTGCACCCCAACAAGGTCCTACAATTAGTACCCAAGTGAATGTTCTTTATATGTAAAGAATAAGAAGTTCTCAGAAGCCACAGGTCCCTGAGCTGGATGTAGTCAAGACGTCCCAAGGGCCACTGACTCTGAGCAAAGCCAAGTAGGGGGCACAGCCTTCTGCTCACTCGGTCACCTTCGCTGTGACACCCCTTCAGCTCTGGACACGAGCAGCTCCCCCAAGAAGGGGCCACCCCAGGTGTGAGTCCTGGGCTCACCCGTGTCTGGTGTGTCTTCTCTGTCCCTGGGAAGTAGACCTGGACCACACGAGCGCAAGTGACAGTGAGGAACAGCATCACTGTCCCTGAACACAGCCCACACGGGTCACATCACATGCCTTGTGGCCTGCCACAGTCAAATCCTGGGCCGTGTGCCTCCCACTTACTTGAGGCAGGGGGTGGTCTGGTTGGAGCTCTTGAGGGGCTGCGCCTTCTCCAAGGGGGTGTGGCGGTTGTGCACCATGGAGGTGACACAGTTGCCCATGGCTCCCTTGTTGCTCCTGCCAGAGAGACAGTCAACTGTCAGTGTGGAGGGCGGGGCCAGGGTCATGCCTGTAGCACACACAAGCTCTGGCCTGGAGGAGCTGTCTGTCCCTCCTGGGACATTTCCTGAGCGTCCTTCGGGGCCCCAGGCCTGTGCCTAGCAGAGAAGCCATCGCTGCGACTGACAGTCTTCCTGTGTCCCAAGGGCCAGCCTTTGTCCCAGCCCCACAGGGCTAAGTGCAGGCTGGGAGGTGACCCACAGGTGGCTTCCTCTTGGCCCTACTGTCAGGGGAGCTCGCTGCTCCCCCGCACGCTCTGGCCAATCTTGCAAGCCTGACCCAAGAGTGGCTGCCGCAGCAGGACACAACCTGGCCCCACCTCCAGGGCCACAGACTTGAAGCTGAGCCTATGCTTAGCTTTGGGAGTCACGCAACAGCGCTACACAAGCTCCGCAGGGCGTCCTGGCCTCTGGAGGGAGAGCTGTGTCCACTGGCCTTCTGGTCCACTGCGCACCCCCACCCTGAATCAGACGTGAGCATGTGCAGGTAGCCTCTCCCTTCAGCACTGGTAAACACGGACAGCATGCTGGACATGGGGTGCACACCTGTAATCCCAGTACTGTGGGAGGCTGAGGCAGAGGATCACAGAGTCAAGCCCACCCTGGACCACTTAGAGACTAAGACTCTGTCTTAAAGTTAAAAAAAAAAAAAAAAGAAGTGCTGTGGCTATGGCTCAGTGCGCAGGCCCTGGGTTCACTTCAGTGCTACATACAAAGATGCATTGCTTCCTTTATCCACTCACTTGTTCCCAAGCAGCTTCCTCTAGCCAACAGCCAAAGACACACAGAATCCTTGCCCTGGGGGTGGCCAGGAGCCACCCCATTGCCTGCAGGGGACCTACCTGTTATTAGCAGTAAAGCTGGGTGCCAGGGTGCACTCCTTCCTCCGTGGGGCCACCGGGGCACTGGGATTCTGGGCGTTGGCCTGCAAGCCAAAGGCCCTGGGCTGCTCATCCTGTGTGTCATATAGACATCGTTCAGTACAGGCCGACACCAGCCCTGCCTACCTGAGATGGCTGTGCCCCTTAACTCCAGGGCCCACGATCCCCACAAAGCAACAGACAGGATGACCTGGGAACCCCAAGATACACCCTCTTACAATGCCTAGCAGTGGTCCCAGGGGGGACAGGGGTCGCGGCCACCACACGCCCAGCCTCACCAGGACATTCCAAGTGGCTGCCTTCTCCCCAGACGCCTTGCTCAGACCTGCCGGCCTCCTCCTCCCACCAGGGCTGCTCTCGAACAGTGCCAGGAAGTCAGCGGGCTCCGCCGGCCTATGTGCCACGAAGGACAGTGCACAGGGACAAAGTCAACCAGCAGTGAAGTCCCTCAGCAAGGAAGACAGGACCAGGACAGAGGAGAAGGGGCCAGGAGGGATACTGCACCCAAGGCTACAGCCTCAGACAGCTTCTTGGCACTGACACTGCTGCCTGCAGCAAAACTGCTTGGGGAGACGAGGCCTGGGGAGTCCCCACAAGCCCCGGCGAAGGCTTGGGGAGGCTGTTAACTGTACTGAGCCAAGACTTTCGGGACCAAAGGCCTCAAACAGTAGCCACCAGCTGTGGATCTGTGGACAGAGTGTGATTCAGGCCTACAGCTCAGAGCAGAGAAGCTACCATGACTTGGAATGCACGTCTCCCCAGCTCTGAACTGGACACTGGCACTCTGCTTTGGGGGAAAACACAGCTGTGATAGGAAATACAGTCCGTCTACATCTTGGTATGTAATTCAGCCATACACAGGATGAGGCTCCGACACAGACCACAGCACCGCTGAACCTTGAAGACGTGATACCCAGTAAAAGAACCAGACCTGACCCAGGATCACAACCGTAACCCAGCACTCTAGGATGCTGAGGCAGGAGGATTTCAAGTTTGAGCCCAGGCTGGACAACCTAGTGACTTAACCAAACTCTGTCTCAAAATAATAAAAAGAGGGGGCCGGGGAGTTAGCTCAGTGGTTCCGGCGCCTGTCTTGCAAGCGCAAGGACCCAGGTTCGATTCCCCAGTGGCCACATAACAATACTGGGTGTGGAGACCCACACCCAGCAGCAACCAGTACCACATACCACAGTGCCGGGCATGGTGGCTCATGCCTGTAATCCCAGCACTCGGGAGGCAGAGGCAGGAGGATTGTGATGTGAGTTTGAGGCTGAGCTCAGGGCCAGCCTGAACCACAAAGCGAGACCCTGTCTCAAAAAACCCCCCCAAAAAAATAATAATAATAATAAAAAGAGCTGGCGAATTCACTCAGTGAGAAGGCCCAGGATTTAATCCCTAGGGCCATGACAAAAAGAAAGACAGAGAGACAGAGAGAGAGAGAGAGAGAGACAGAGACAGAGAGAGACAGACACAGAGGGAAAAAGAGACAGAGAGAAGGAAAGGAACGAAGCCAGGCCACTCCACCACGGTTGTATATCCTGGCCAGGAAAATGGTCCAGAGTGAAGCTGCTCCCTGGGGCAGAGCCACACTGGGGTGACAGGGGCTGGAGGACAGGAAGTGGGGATTGACTGTTAAGAGACATGTGGTTTTCTTTAGGGGTGATGAAAACATTCTAAACTTGATTGTTATGTTCACGTGACCCTGTGAATATACCAAAACAAAACAACCCAAAAAACAGAATTAGTCTAGGAAACACTGTCTTAAAATATAAAGAGCTGTAGAAGTACTTCAGCAGGAGAAGGCCCCTGAGTTCAGTCCCCAGTACTGCAACAAATAAATTCCTATCTGTTACAAGGTCTGGTCTGAGCGAAGCGCTCTAGCAGGCAAGGTCGGTGTAGCCAACTGGTCTGGTGGTTCTCGCTAGGGCAAGGCTGACCACCAGCAGCCCCAGAACTCTGGGGAGGCTCTGGATGCTGACTGGTCTCCTGGCTGCCTGACGATGTCTGCCCCAGCCCAGGCACACCAACGCCAAGACTACCACTCTGGCCAGCACACAGGCCCGCTGCCCCAGGGGGCCATGCGGAGCCCATAGTGCTCCATGCTGACGAGCCTCACGAGGGAACAGACATGCAGAAAAGGCCCCAGAATCCACCTATAAACACAGCGGGGCCAGGCAAACTTGGTAGCACTTCCTGGGGCGCTGAGGGGTGAGCATCACCCAAACCAACTCCACTCCACACCTGCCAGGGAGACAGGGTGAATGAGGACAGTGCAAAGGGAAGAGGCTCAGCAAACGAGTGCCTGGTCACAGTGCTCTCACGTGCCCGGAAGGGACCCACCAAACACGGCCGGGGAAGAAGCCCCGCTCACACCAGCATGGCCAGGGAGCCTCCATCCAGCAAAAATATGCAATACCCTGTGTCAGGGGAACGGCCGGGACTACGAGGCCACCTGAACCCACACAGCGAGGCCGCGGCAGGGCAGGCCCACGGGCACCCGGACTCCAGTGGATACCTGCAACTTGCCACCACTGTGATGGAAGGCCACAGCATCAGCTTTAGAGAAACCTCAGGAGATCTATGCTCGCGTTAAAGCACAGGGCGCCAGAAGCCGCAGGGTCACAAATAACTGCACAACCCTTTCTCTAACAGCTACCAGCTTCAAAGCAAGTGGTATAGTGGAGCCCAGAGGGCAGGGCAGCTCAGGGAGACACAGGCCAAGCCAGGGCAGTGCCCAGGCCAGCCCCACACATGTCACAGCACAGCACAAAAGCAAAGGTGACCAGGTGCAGGCAGAAAAATGGATGAAGCAGAAAATGCTGGGCCCGCAACTGCTAGTATAGCCCGACACATTCCAGCCGAGAGCCAGCGAGAAGCACACGGGGAAAAGCTTCAAATAGCACATCCACGCTGCACACACCACATACACACCACATGTGCCACATACACAGCATACAAACCACGCATACCATACGTACACTGCAAAATACCCACCACCTTCCCACTCTGTACACTGCACACATCACATACACACACACAATGCATCTCACATGCACATATACACACCACACAAATACACACTACTCACACACACATGCACACACACACACCATGCCATACCACCCCCAGCACTGACACCGAGGCTGCTGCCACCCACCCTGGTGCATCCTGCACCTTCAGCCATGGCAAGGGCAGAGGGGATATCCCGGGGGGACAGGTGCTATCTCAGCAGGGACCCAGGCCAGGCCTCCTCAGTCCCAGATCCTGAGGCCATGAGGGCAGCTCTGCTGCTGGGGGTGGCACTGAGCTGCTCCCCCAGGAGGGTCTGCTCCTGGGCTAGTCCAGAGTTTAACCCATCTACAAGGCCACAGCCCAAGGAGCGCTGCTGCTCAGGACCAGGCCCCGGCAAGTCGACCACAATCAACTCAGAGTGTCGACTCAACCCTCACACTGGCCCAGGGGTCCATGTCGCTCCCCCATCCTCTAAAGCCAATCTGGAGCCTGTACAGAGGGGGCTAACTGTCCACTGACGCAGTGCCCCAACTCCTGCAGGGGACAGGTTTGGATGTCCAAAGGGCATGAGCAGTGGCTTCCCTGTATGCCCACTCTGCCCAGCAGTAAGGGCAGAGGCCCAAAACCTGTCCCAGGGCTTGGCTTCAGTGTCCTAGAGATATAACAGGACAGGCTGCTGCACACCGCTTCCTTGGCCCTCAGGAGGCGGCAGTGGGACCCCAGGGCCGGGCTGCAGAATGGCCAGGGCCCTGGCAAGGGCCGCCACAGACAGAACTGCGCGGAACAGGAGGAGCAGACCCAGATGGCCAAGGGGTGGGGCTTCCAGAGTCCCGAGGGTCAGGCCCCTGAGGGGACAGAGATTACCTGGTGGACCCAGTCCAGGACTGGTTGACGTGTGTGGCGCTGTTAGATCTTCGCAGGTTGTTGATGGCCCTGGAGCCCCCGGGCCCTGCGGCCTCCTGCAGAAAGGAAGAAGGCTGCCCACTCAGTGCCAAAGGTCCCAGATACTCACTCGCTCCTCGGCACCAGACTGGAGAAATGGGTCAGGACAGAAGGGTGAGGGGAGTAGGGACCCAGGACCAGGGGCCAGTGTGGGGCACAGTCATGGGCAGGGGAGGGTGTGGCACTGATGTCTGTTTCCCATGAGGCCATGTGATTGGCCAGGAACTATTGTTCCCTGCCACCCTGTAACAGCACCCTACCCAGGCCCTCAGCCTCCTCTATTGGGGGAGTGTACCCCAGGGTGCTGCGGGGTCACGGTGAGCATGAGACAAGGGCACTGTGAGTGAGGGGCAGGCAGCTGCCCGGGTGCAGTCGCTGTTCTGAGAGGAAGGCACCTCCTGCCAGGCTCCAGAGTCACAAGGTGCCCCAAAAACAGCCCAACACTGAGTGGAGGCTCCGTGCCCGAGCCCAACTCTCCCCCACTGGGCTTTCCCCTCATAAACTGTCACTGTGTCGGCTCTCATCAGCCTGGGAGTCCTTCCATGAAGCTACTAACTGGAAGGGAGGTCTTGGGGACCCCCCCAGGGAGGCTACTGGCATCAAAAACAAGGACAGCCGAGGGGGCTGTGCCCTCTGACTTGTGCAAGCCTTCTGAGGGCGCTCTCTTGTGAGCAGCTGGTGCAGCTCAGGGCCAGGCAGAGGAGAATGCTCGCACAGGAGAAGGGGGGTGTACTTCTGCGTGGCACAAGAGGACCGAAGCAAAGGACAGAACCAACCACAAGAAAGCACCCCGGACTCAGCTCCTCCACTGACACAAGCCCCAAACCATAGAGAAAATGCAAGAGTCAACAAAGGCTAAGAACAGTCCATAGAGAAGGGAAGATAAACAGCTCTTAACCACATGACCCAGGCGACCCAGGCAGAGATTGGCAGAGCAGAGGGCTCCACGGGGCGGCCCCGTGGGACGTGCACGGCCTGTGTGGCAGTGGCACCTGTACAGCCCACAGAGGAAGGCACAGGGACCGGCAGGTGCGGACTCCACTGATAAGCTTGCTCCTGCAGGCTACCAGTGAGGGCTGTGTCCTCAGCTTGAGGGCCACAGGCCGGCAAAGGGAGAGGTGACACCTGCCCAGGTGCTGGGGGATAGCTGGAGACCCAAGCAGGGGAAACATGAGATAAGGCCACACAGCTAGGGGCCAGAAAGTAAAGAAACAGCAAAAACAAAATAGCCCCCATGTGAAGCTTTCCCACTGCCTCTGCGTTTAAATAGGGCACACATGATCCATTCAAAATAACATATGTGCAATTCTTGAAACAAAACAGCCCCAGCCACTGCATCAGGGTGCTGCATCAGGTGACTCACTTTTTCTCCATCTTCCTGGCAGCAGTTTTTGCCACCTTCCTGCTAAGAAGAGCAGGTATCAGGAAGGAGGAGCATCTTCAGTTCGGTCACATGCCCCAAGGTAGAAAGAAGTTTTCAAAGGAAGTCATGGGCTAAAGGCCTACACTCATACACAGGACCCCAAGAGATGGTGGAGGCGGAAAGGGAGAGAAGGGGAGTCAACAGATGGTGTGTTACGTGCACATACTAATTCCCACGATGAACACAATAATCACTTCCTGCACACGTGCTGCAAACCACCTGACCCCACCTGCTTGCAGGGCAGGACATCAAGAGCCCGAGTGTGGGACCCATCAGGGACGCAGCTGGCTGTGTGGCTGTCACACACACGTGCTAACACGGCCCTATCAACACACTGACTTTTGAGATACGATGACCTTGTTCCTTCACAGGGGGAACACTGGAGTGACGCGGAGGGCAAAGTGATCGTGTGGTCATACAGCTGCAGCAGAGAAGGGAGCTAGGGTCTCACCGTGTCACCTGAGCCAAAAAGCAGCAGGGGTACAGCTCCTGTCCCAGGTGAGGAAGCCAGGGACAGGGCTTCTCAGTCAGGGGAGGTCTTGAGACAAAGGGCAGAGCAGAAGCCACCGAGAAGGGCTCAATCAAGGGGCCAGCACCCCACAAAATCCACAGAAAGAGTCCTCCAGGATGGAGTTATGGCCTGGCCAAAGCAGACGTTCCCCACAAATCTCAGTGAGACCAAAGGGCAGAGAGGATTGCTGACCAGCAGGACAAGGACTTTTGGGGACAGTTCAGACCCCCCAGGTAGGCTGGGGCCGGCCATCGCAGGGGCCTGCGTTCTATACAAAATGAATGGCTGGAGATACCAGCTGGAGAAAAGGTCTAATGCTCGCTTTGGTTTGGAATGGTGATCAGCAACAGAACACTTTCCCGCAGGAAGTGAAAGAGAGGATCCAGTCCCCGGGCAGCCACAGGTGCAGCCTGAGCACACAGCCGTGCAACAGTCTCCACAGACCTCTAGCAGCCACATGCCTGCCCAGACTGCCCCAGTGCAGGCAGATCTGCTCCTGCATCGTCAGCCCCAGCTCCCGCTAGGCTAGGCTTCAGAAGCAGCCCGGTGACCAGGGGCACAGCTGGTCATCCCCTGGCAGTGTACCTGACAATGTGTCTGTCGGAAGTGACCTAGCAGGACGCACCAGGTCCCTGCTACACAGGTCACAGGACTCAGGAGCTTGTCTGGACAAAAGGTCCTCTACTGGACAGCTGACCAGCAGCCCCAGTCTGTCCGACATGGGGATGGCTTTTCCAGGGAGGAGGGGTGAGCCTGTTACCCACTGAGTCTCGGCCTGCACCCATCAGGCAAGGCTTGATGCCCTTGTACCTGCTGCCTTCTCCCCTGCTGTGACCTCCACACAGACCTCAGCCTTTGCAATGCAGGAGACCCAGACTAGTGCATTGGAGCGAAGCCTCCAGGCCCCGCTGCCCCGGAAGCTGCATGGCGCCTCCCGGGCACTCATTCCTCCCGGCAGCCCTGGCAGCAGCTCCCTGGCAGAACAGGCCTCCTCAGCCTCCCAAAGCCACCCCTACCCATTGTACCCCTGCAGAGAGGGACACGAAGGGGAGAGCTGGCTCTCATGCACCCCCTGAGTCCCCCTCTGCCCCTGGCCGCAAAACTCATCACCCCCACAGGTCGACCCCATTTCCTGAGGCTGCAGGCAGAGCCATGAGGCCACAGAGCAGGCTCAGTCCAGTACAGGTAGGCACAAATGTCCACAAATGTAGCTGTGGACACCTGCTGAGCTAATGGCTGTGCAGACCTCTCTGTGAGTCAGTGGAACTGTGCCCACAGCTGAGACCACTGATGGCTGCCCTCCGGGCCCAGGAGTCCAAATTCGTCCATCCGGCCCCTGTACTCACCAGGGCTTTCCTCCGGGGTTCGCCGCCTGTGGCCACAGAGACAGAGCGCACAAAGGGCTTGGGGGCAGATGCACTGCTGGGGCGCCGGGACAGTGGCGGAGGGAGGCCCGTCAGACTCAGGTCTACACACTCGGGGCTGCCTTCGGGGGCACTCCTGACGGCCCTGCAGCCGTTCATGGTGAACAGTGGGCCCTGAGAGGAAGTGAGAGATGAAATGGGACGGTCCGGAGGGAACACAGGTCCCCTGTATCCACCACGCATAGGAGAACCTCAGACACCCCAGGCAGGGCCACCCGCCATCATCATACGCTATCCTTGTAGAGGACGGGCCCCTCCTGGAAACATGGCTGATCTAAGTCCCCTGTAGGTGTGGAGTTGGACAGCAGGGCTCTGAGGAGGAGCAGGGGCAGTGCAGGCTGGCACCACAGCCACAGCACACCTGACAGGATGGTGGGAGGGCAGCAGTCATGGGGATGAGTAGGCTCTGGCCTTTAACCCCACCTCCGTGACCCTGAGTCAGGTACCCCACTGGTCTGCTGTCAAACAGGGTTAAAAAGTGCATCTTGGGGCCGGGGATTTAGCTCAGTGGTTCCGGTGCCTGGCTTACAAGCGCAAGGACCCGGGTTCGATCCCTGGTTACCACATACCATACTGGGCGTGGAGACTCACGCCCAGCAGCAACCAGTACCACACACCACAGTGCCGGGCGTGGTGGCTCACACCTGTAATCCCAGCACTTGGGAGGCAGAGGCAGGAGGATTGCTGTGATGTGAGTTTGAGGCTGAGCTCAGGGCCAGCCTGAACCACAAAGCGAGACCCTGTCTCAAAAAAACCTAAAAAAAAAAAAAAAAAGTGCATCTTGGCCAGGAATGGTGGTGCAGGCCTGTTATCCTAGCACTCTGCAAGGCCAAGGCTGGAAGATCCAAAGTTCTAACCCAGCCTGAACAACTTAGTGAGGCTCTGTCTCAAAAGTTTTATATTTAGGAGTCAGGAGTGATGGCACATGCCTGTAATCCCAGCACTCAGGAGGCTGAGACAGAGGATTTCAGTGAGTCTGAGGTTAGCCTGCACTACAGAGAGACTGTCTCAAAAAAAACCAAAGCAAATTACATATATATATGTGTATGTATATATATATATATGACCCAACTGGCAAATGAGTTCTGCTCCAGGAGAATTGTTTATTTGTAAACTGACATACAGTACACCTGTGAAAATTTCCAACTCAAATGTTCTTAAGTTGAGAACTTAAATAATACTTAAATAAAAGCAATTTAAGGAGAATCTGGGAACGTAGCTCAGGGCAATCCCCAATATTGCACACTGAGTGAGTAACGCCTCCGCCCAGGGGCTGTAACGAGCTTCGGACATGGTGAGCACGAGGCTGGCCCTGGTGAGTGCTCAGCACAGTATGCTGTGCGGCACGATGTGGGCTCAGAAGCTCGGCAGTAAAGACACCCTCGGTTCCCGGGTTTCCCTGCTCACCGGGACCCCACTTTTTCCTCTGCCTTGCCTCAGGACCCCCAGCATCCGTGAGCTGGCATGTGGCAACCTCTCTCCTGATTCCAGCGCTCCCCCTTCCATCTCCCTTGGGGCTCTCCTTCCCAACCTGATGTGGAGGCCTCAGTCCTCCACCTGCCTCTCTCCTGGGGACCACTTGGCGCCTCTGACTTCCCACCTCGCAAGTTGCCCTCAGCCTCTGGCTGGCTCCCACTCAGCCTCACAGGCCCAAACTGTTCTTACCTCAGGTCAGGACCCAGGCTCAAGGAGAAGGCCCAGACGTGTAATGCCCACAGACAAGAACCCGCTCTCTTTTCTCAGCCGCTCCTCAAACTCTGCCAACTTGTACCACACATGTCTACACCTGCGGGTCCCTCGGCTTCAGACACCCCTTGTCATGATCTCCTCCTGCCCTCCCCCACCCCCCACCCTCGCACTCCTTCCCCTATCACTATCCTGGGACACGAGAGACAGAGAGCATGGAGCCCCACACCTCACAGGTGGCAGCCACCCGGGTACTGAAGGAGTGGGGGACACAGGACAACCCCACAACAATTACGCCCCTGCCATGAAGGCTGGGACAGCCAACGACCCGCATCCCACCATCTGGGCTGCTGGATTTACCTCTTCGCAGCCTGCCGGCTTGGGGGGCCGAACTTGTCCTCTAGAGACTGCACAGCCATTAGCCCAGCAAGTGTCCACAGCTACATTTCCAGTTATTCGGTTGAAATTTGACACCTGGACCAGGCTGGCCCTGGAGCTTGGAGATGTGTGGCCTTCCCACTACACGTGCAGGGGAGGCTCGGAGGAGGTAAACAGTCTCTCTATGGAAACCTCCAAGCCACAAGAAGATGCCTGGGAGGCCAGGTCCCCCTGGATGATGAGTTGTCCCCTGGAAGCCTTGAAGGAGTAGAAGTTGGTGCCCTCCATGGGCGAGCTGACCCAGAGGTGCCAGAACAGGGCCCGCTGCAGCGGGGGGTTTCTCCCGTCCCTACCTCCTCGGTACTCACGCCGCAGGCTTAGCTCAGGGGTCCTGAGACGCCAGACTGGACCCCAGGTCCCGCCATCCTGGGGCTCGAGCCCCTGTCCCTGCAGGGCCTGCACTCCCCTACCTTCGCGGATCGCCCCCTTTCACTGGCGCGGACCCCGCATACCTGAGCAGACCCCCCCAACTCGCGCGGAACCTAACTAGAGCTGCGTAGATTTCCCCTCACCGGCAAGGGCAGGCCCTAGGGAGCTGGGCCGGCAGACTCGGCCAGGTGGACGTCCCACGGCCCTCGGCGATGCCTTCCAAGCGGGTGACAATGAAGCGCCAAGCTGCAGGGCGAGCCTCCGGCGGCTAGCAACCAATCTGGCACCACCTCCCCTGTCCGTCACACCGGCCCGCCTTTCCTGAGCGCGCCACTTTCGGATTGGACCTCTGGCCGTCTGCTCTGGCCGCCTCACAAGCTCATTGGGTCGCTTGGCTGTCCTTTGGGAAGTTCGAGCTGGGGAGGGCAGCGGAGAGCTGAGGGCCAAGACCGCCGCAGACTGCCGATTGGACACGGCTGGGAGGGGGAGGGGGAGCGGCGGTGTGGGCGGGACCTCCGGGTGTGGGCGGGGCCTCGGGCCCCCTTATTGGGGGCCCTTACGGGACCGGTTCTCCCGGTCTCCTCCAGAGAATCTGTACACCTGCCCCCAGCCCCGACCCGCTTGTGGGCTGTCCTCTGCCCAGAGAGCCCTGGTCTCCAGTTTAGATGCTCTTCCAGTAAGTTATATTAAACTAACAGAAGTGCTGACCTCTTCCTATTTTATTTATATTTTAATAAATAAGTTTGATTTAGATACAGTGACGTTCACATTCTGGAACATGCGTTATATAAACCAACGCCACAGTCCTGATGGAGGACACTGCCACCTCCTGCCTTCCCCCTGGTGGCCTTGCTGTTGCCAGATATGCCCTCCTCTTTGCCCCTCCTGTGCCCCAGCCTCTGCAAAGGGCACACTGTAAAGCCATCCCCACCTCCGCGTGACCCTGTGCCCGGCTTTCACCCCCGACATTTTAAAATTCATCTGCATTCCGCAGAGAAGTATTTCAAGCTACTGGTAAAGTGAATGGCCTCACTCCCTTACCGAGGGACACGGAGATTGCTCCAGCTTCTAGCCATGACAGCTCCAGCCTTGGACGTCAACTTCGGGGCATTTCCCCGGATAAACGCCATTTGGCTCTCAGGGCCCCAGGGTATTTATCTACAAGAAACTGCCAAACTGTTTTCCAAAGAACTTGGAAAATGCTACACTCTGTATGAATCCTTGTCACTGCCCAGCCCTGAACTCTCAGGACCATCGGGGTGTCCCCTCCTGGGCGATGAGCCAAACCACCAGGCCTCTATAATTTTTTTTTTTTTTTTAAGACAAGATCTCACGGTGTAGTTCCGGCTGCCTGGAGCTCGGAGCTCCTGGGGATCCTTCTCTCAGGCTCCTGAGGCTGAGATTACAGGCATGTGCTGCCATGCCTCCTTACTTGTTAAGACAAATTATTGCTCATTTGCTAAGTTGCCCAGGCTAAGCCCAAACTTGTGATCCTCCTGCCTCAGCCTCTTAGAGTGCTAGGATTATAGGTGTGCGCTATGCCTGACTGGTTTGTGCTAAGATCTCATGCATAAACCCATTGCCCAACCCAATGAGAGAAACTTTTCTTTCTTGTTTTCTTCTCCAAGTCTAGGTATTGTTCAGGCCCATGACTCAGTTTAAATTCCATATGAGGCATGTGGTATGGGCAAAGATCTTCTTCCATACAGATAACTGATGAACCCACCTCACTCTTAAAAGGCCACCCCTTCATTGAGTCACTTTGCATCTTTGTAGAAAATCAGTGGACCATATTTGTGTGGTCTGCTTCTCAGCTGTCTGCTGCTCTGACCTATGGTTCAAGTCAACTCTTCACCAATGCCAGTTTTCACTAGTGCGCTTTATAGCAAATCTTGAAATTTGGTATTTGTTCTTCTTCAAAATTATCCTGGCTATTCTAACTCCTTTAATTTTTACTGTACATTTTAGCATCAGCTCCTCACTCTATAAAAATTCCAGGGAAAAGGCTGGGGCGGGACTGTTGCCTAAGGAGCCCAGCTCAGGGTCCAGTGGAGCCCGCCTGGTCCCTATACCTCAGATGAGTACTTGGGAAGCACCAGGGGCTCATCCCCGGTCTCTCTCTCTGCCTGGAGTTTCATGGTAAAGACAGGACCTCTAGGGAGTCTATCAAACATCTGCGGGAAGCATCTGTCACTGCTTTCGGAGCCTTTTAACAACTTCCCATCATAATGGCATTTTTGTTAAAAAGCAGAGGAGAGCAACAAGCAATGTTCCAGCTTCATGTAAACAGTAGTGTTTATTCAGAGTGTAAATCCCAGAGGCCCTGCGGGACACTTTCCCCTGCAGGACCAACTTGGAAAGGCCCAAAGTCACAGGCCTCTGAGGACGGCCCACTCAGCTGCCTTCCCCACACCTATATCCAGATGCGTGACTCTCCTTGGGAAGGGGAAGTCTGAGGTCAAGATGAAAAGAGTTGCCTCTGAAGCCAACCCAGCAACCTGTTCCGACAGCAAGGCAACCCAAGTCCTCATAATCAGCCTCTGGCAAAGCAGATGTGGACAAGAGTGACAGGGGCTCCATGGCAGGTAAGCTGGAGACTGCAGCGGGTGAGCTGAGGGCTGGGCCCTCTGGAACGATGGCCCTGCAGAAACGCCATCAAGAGCTGGAAAACGCAGGGGACGAGTTGGCCCCCAGCACAAGGAGACCCTGAGAATGGGCTGTGAGTCCCCATCGGGCAAACATGGTGGGAAGCCATCCCTTGAGGCGCATTGCCTCCAAGATAACTTTGCGGGTGCAACTGCATCCTGCCCTGGGGGCTCACAGCATTTTGAAGGACCCTCAGAACCAGCAGCAACCGCATCACCTGCTGGAGAGCCCACATTGTGGTGCCTGGCTCGGGCTCCTGCACCCAGGCCTCACTGAGTGATGGGAAAGTGCATGGGTGGGCAGGTGGCTGCCAGCAGGAGGCCATGGGGTTCCAGGAGCCACTGCTGAGGACAGAGACCCATATACAGCCAGGCGAGTGTGGTCACTTATTTAAGAAGTCAAACACTGACAACTCTGGGCCTGGAGGCTCTGTGGCTGCTGCCCTTGGGCCCCACGTGTGGGGGGCCTGAGGGGCCAGGTGGGGCTCCTCTGTTGTGGCCTGCACCTCCACCAGGCGGTGGCAGGCCACCAGTTCCATGCCAGCAAACAAGGAGTCATGGCCCCATGGGCAGTGGCCAGGGCCTCCCTTTGGGGTGTCTATCTCCCTCATGCCCTGCTCAGGCTGTGCCTCATGCTTTCTGGAAGCTGATAGGGGGGTCTCAGCTTTGCCGGCATGTCTGGGGGTGGGGAGGGGTCTGCCATCTGGGCCTGGGGTGGGTGCAGAGCTGCCTGGTAAAACTGGGGTGGAGCTGAGAGGATGGAGGACAACCTGGCCCCCAGGAGGAGGGCCAGGATCAGTCAGCAGGTCCGACGGGCCCATGAGGGAGGCTGCAGGGCTGGGCTCTGCACAAGGCCTTAGGCCTGAGGGCCGCTGTCCACAGGAGGCTTCGAAGTGCCTCAGGATCTGGAATAAAGGAGGAAGTGGAAAGGACTTCTGCATAGCAACCGGGGTCACAGCCTGAGGCCCACCCTCTCCAAATCCCTCCTCAGCCCACTGCCCAGAGGCAGGGCCAGACTAAGGACGCCATGGCCACTTGCTGCCAGCCCAGTAATGTCAAGATACCAAGACACACGGCATGTGATATTTGTACACAGACCCAGGGCCCTGTCCTCTGAGGGAGCTGAGTGAACCAGGGAGGTCTTATGTGGCTGGTCACTCTCAATGCTGACGTGTGTAGAGGCCCCAAGTCCTGCAGGCTCACTGGGCTTGGGCTGAGGAAGGGAAGGGGCCACACAGGCAGGCCAACCAGGACCATGGCAGCTAGCTCTCAGCAGCCATGGAGAAACTGGGAAGAAAAAAGCTAGGCACTACCAGGTGGAGGGAAAGGGCCCCAGGCATCCGCGTCTGAGGAAGTGGACACAGACAGAAGGAAAGATTTCTGTGCTCCTGGAGCTGATTTAGGTGAAAGGCAGGGTAGGGTATTTGGTGGAGGCTGTGAGTCTGGAGAGGGAGCACTGACAGGGGAGCAGACACCACTGGATGCAGTGGGCTCCTGGGTCCAGGAGCTGGACAAGCCCGGGACAACAGGCCCAACCCTGGACCCTTGGTTGGCACTGTCCACTGGGCAAGGCAAGGGATATTTAAACTCAGGCTGCATATGGTAGTGGGGGCTTTCCCAGGGCCCAGGGCTCCTGTAGCTCTAGCACTGCCCACCTTAGTGGCCTTGCTGGTCACAGGCCCAGGACTGCCTATGCTGAGTTCCTGCAGCCGCCGCCTGGAAAGTAGGAGGACATGCTCCTGGGGAAGGAGGTCAGTGGAACCGAAGGAGGCGATGGCACACAGGGCTCTCTGCAGGTACGGGAGGGACAGGAGGTTGGCACTGGGGACCACTCCCTGAAGACCTGGTACAGGGAGGCCTTAGGCCGCTCCGCCAGACCTTCCTCACCCACTGCCTTACTTCTCCCGCTTGGCAAGGGATGCCCCCACCAGCCACATGATGCCCATGGGTGTGCCCCACAGCCCCTGCCCTTACCATCTGCTCCTGCTCACTGGCTGCACCTAGCTGGGAGAGGAGCAGCTCCAGTACCACCTCGCAGTTGAGCAGCCCACACCTGCCACAGCAAAGGACATGTAGGCAACGGTCACGGGGTCCCCTCTCCCCACGGGCAGGTACAACGGCAGCCACTCACTCTTTTATGAAGTGCTGGGCCTCCTCACGGCTCAGGAAGGCACGAGGCCCCTGCATCACAGAGCTCACCAGGCTCAGCTCCTGCTGGTAGTCGCTCAAGGTCATGGCTTCGGCCCTGGCGAACACACAGTCAGGTCAGAGCAGCTCTGTCCATGATGAAGGGATGGAGCCAGGCTCCTCCCTCCCCGCACTGGGGTGAGCCTGATGGCAGAAGCCCTGCTAGTCGCCCGCTTCTCAGGAGCAGCTACCCGGCCGATGCTAGCTCACCTTTCTGCCAGGTCACCCGGCTCCCGGCTGGCCCCTGAGTGGGTGTCACTGCTCGACCGACTGCCTGAGTCTGAGGCCCGACTCCGACCGCTGTTCCGGGAGGAGCTGTGGGAGCCGGGGCTGCTGTCCAGCTCATCCCAGCCCCCTCCAGCCTGGCCTGGCTGGTGTCTCACAGCTGGAAGAGATGCACGGCAGCCAAGCCCCTCAGGAGCTTCTGACCAGCCTCATGCCAGTCTCCCCGGCCCTCTGTGTTCTGGGCTGAGGACAGGGCAGCCATGTCGGCAGCAGCTCCAGAAAACTCCAGGCAGGAGTCCCTCGCCCATAAGACACTCAGCTTCGCTGCTCTGCCCTCGTCCCCACTTGCCTAAGCTGGAGCCTGTGTCTTTCACCCTGTGGTCATTAGCCTCCAAGACCCTAAAGCTCATGGTCCCAGCAAGTGACAGGAGACAGTTACCCACAGTCCCTCCATACCTCGAGCACCCAGGACAGACCCAGGGAACAGGCTGCTCCCAGAGGTGGGGTGGCTGCCTGAAGGTGTCACCACAGGCTGGTAGGTGTCACCCTGTGGCAGAGGCCGCTGAGTCCGGGAACTTTCAGGGCCAGGGTGCACAGCGTTAACCACTGCCTCTGCGGCCCTCTGGATGGTGAAGAGGAAGGCTTCACCTGCAGAGCCTGTGCCCGGGAGAAGGGGCATGGCGTCAGCACTCCAGCACTGCTCCCACCTGCCCGCCATGCTGCACGTACAGAGCAGAGACCCACTGGCACGGGTGTCCCAAGGCTGCCTTCCCTTATGGGGTAGGAGGTGCAGTGCTGGGGCGGGGCTGCCCTGGCCAGTGTGAGCTCCCTGCAGAAGGCACTCTCCAGATTAAAGTGTGAGACAGGGCCCAGGACAGGTGGGAAAGTTTAACAGCAAACAGCTAGGCGCGGCCCGAGGTCCAGCCCTAGCAGTCTTTGCACACCTTCAACAAGAGGGCTTCACTTGTCCTAAAGACACAGACACCAGGATGTGCCACCCTTGATTACAGTCTGCACCTGGGACGCCCCCTGGGCTCCTGTCATGGTGGGGACCACCACCTTCGGACCCTCAGAGTAGGACTGAGCCCCCCTGCTAGCTAACTCTGACTTCCACCAAGCAGACCTGACCACCCCTGTGCTGCTCTCCTCCTCGGAGGGCAAAGAAGATGGCACTAGGGAGTATACCAGTGTGGGTGGTGAGGCCTGCTCTGACCGTCCTGACCTCTGGGCACCCCAGATGCTGGGTCCACGGGCCCCCCTTACCTGCACGGCTCTGCTCCTGGCTGAAACCGAAGCCCTGGAGAGCGCCGAGAGGCCTGGACTGGGAGCCCATGCCTAGAAGGACCTGGGCTTCAGCAGGGGCCACCTACCCTGGCCCCACCCACACAAGCATGCCTACCCAGCCTGCCATAGGTGGACCAAGCCCAGGGCTGCAGGGCAGGGACAGATGCGATGCCTGTGGAGCAGTACCAGGACTCCCTACCTGTGGGAGGCAGGGCCCGGGCAGGCTGGGAGGGAGGCAGCGGTGTGGTGTCAGAGAACAAGGTACTGCCCAGGTCCTGAGGGAGGAGGCGGGGGTCCGTGAGGCACAGGCTGTTTGCCTGGCCTCTGCCCTGTCACTGGGCTCCATCACAATGCCCCAGAACCTCCTGGCTGACCCAGGAGCTGCGGACCGGCAGCAGTGGGAGAACGCCAAATACTCTGCCAGCATCTCAGCGAGCCTAGGGACCCTGGAATGACCAGGGCTGGGGCTCACCTGAGCAGCTGCTCGCACCTTCTGGTACAAGCTGTTCCCGTGCAGAGGGTCTGGGGGTCCTGCAAAAACTGCCGGGCAGAGAAGGCAGGAAGGAGGCAGCTGAGCCAGCTCCAGGGCCCCCTCTGCCCAGATACCAGCCCTCTGCCCTCTCCACAGCTGGCTGGGGTCCCCTTCCTCAGGCCCCTGCACAGGCCATGCTGGAACAGACCCTGAGCAGCCCCTTGTCCACCCTACCTGCTACCTGAGCGAGGCCACTGCCCACCTAACTATTCCCACTGGCCCCTTCTCCTCATCCCACCAGGGTTCACAGGGTTTCTATCATGGCCTGAAAGGTGTATTTGGCCCAGCACGCTTGTCTCAACCTTGGCCTCTGCTAACGGCTTCACTCCTGGAAAATCAGCCATTCCTAAGTCACATAAGTCACCCTCAACCTTATCCTACCTCAGGCCCTTTGCATGTGTGGGAGGCCCCACGGCAGTCCTATGCACACCTACACCACCTCATCCTTTCAGAGCAGAGAGCTCCTTCCCAGAAAAACCCTCAGTGGGAGCCTCCTGCACAGACATATTTCTCTTTACCCCTTTTTGCAGGTCCAACCAACCAGTATCCTCTTCCCTAATATTCAAGGCCCTTGGCTTCACCTTGGCTGCTCCTACCTGTGGCTTCCTGGATGAGAGCAGAGTTGCGTCTGAGGATAAGCAGGAAGGATGAGGAGCCATGGCTGCACAGGTAGAGCAAAATCTTCAGCACCTGGGGAGTCAGCATATGCGTGGGGCAGGTAGGACCTTATACAGGAAGCACAAGCTAGGGCCCGGCCACCCTCCACCCACCGCCCCCAGCCCACCACTGCGCCGTATGCCTCTCCCCTCTCCCCTGGATGCCTACTGGGAAGAGCTGGGGCCTGACCCACAGCCAGATCTTACCTTGAGCTTCACATATCCAGAGCTGCTGTCCAGGCGGTTCAGGAGGTATTCCAGCAGGCACTGGCTGCTGCCCACCGACTCGTGGGAGATTTCTGGGGTGCACTCGGGTTAGGAAAGGAGCAAGATGATGCAGGCCACAGCAGGGCATGCTGGCTGAGGAGAGAGCCCGCTCCCCTGCGTTCTCTTCCTCCTTAGCTCACATTCCCTGCTAGTACCAACCACAGGCCTGGCTCCAGGAGCACTGGGGCTTTGGAGGCCTCTGAGGCTCAGGTCTTTCCTTAATGCACAAGAAATTCCAATTTTCCCACCCACTACTCCATAGACCACAACTGGACCACATCCCAGAGGCCTAATTCATGGCTTTCCAGCTTCCTGACCCTGCCAACAACAGGTGATTATGATCCAGGAGTTGTGGCTGGCTGTAGCCTGGAAGAACCTCCAGTAATCTTGGGTGCTACATCAGGGTCCCGCCATCCACTCCCCACACTGGGGAGAACGAGGAAGGATACTAGCAATCTCTTCAAACAGGTACCCTGGGCATGGGGCATCATCGTCTGATGTTCCCTTCAGGAGGACTGGGAGCTGAAAGGGAACAAGAGCTATAACGAGTCACCTTCTAAAAGAGGATGACACTGCAACCACCAAAAGTTACAGAAATGGGCCTTGCTCTCCCTGCTGACATGCTGGCCTGGGGTCCCTGAAAGGGACCAGAATCATCTTACTGGCGACTGGGGAACTGGAGGGAGCTTCTCGGAATAGTCAGGGAAAACTGGCCCCAGGGGAGAGGAAAATCAGTGATGGTTCTCTAGCAGGACAAGATGAGGGGCAGCTCCAGCCTTCTACATTTATCAGTAAGACGATTTGAAGGTGACTTTAATATACACACTGACTAGCAGAAGAAAAAGTTCAGGACTGTAAGGGACACCGGCTCTCCCGAACGCTGAACACGGGCAGAATCAGAACTAGGCTCAACCAAGTCCACAGCTGCTTAAGAATAATTAAGCTGGGCCGGGGATATAGCTCAGTGGTTCCGGCGCCTGTCTTGCAAGAGCAAGGACCCGGGTTCAATCCCCGGTAACCACATAACAATACTGGGTGTGGAGACTCACCCCAGCAGCAACCAATACCACATACCACAGTGCCGGGCGTGGTGGCTCACGCCTGTAATCCCAGCACTTGGGAGGCAGAGGCAGGAGGATTGCTGTGATGTGAGTTTGAGGCTGAGCTCAGGGCCAGCCTGAACCACAAAGCGAGACCCTGTCTCAAAAAAAACCTTAAAAAAAAAAAAAAAAAAAAAAAGAATAATTAAGCTGTGGACTTATGTTCACACATCAGCCCAGACTGTTTATGATATCTGCTTGTCAGGAAATGACACCATTTGTGGAGTCGAAAAATGGAAATGCTTGTTCTCATATTATTCAATATCTGAGCAGTGGAGGGGTCAAGGATATTTTAAATGACAGTTGTGGGGACCGCGTCAGGTCCTAAGCAGAGACTATAGTCTGAACGCCAGGCACCCACAGTTGTAAATACAAGGTAAAACGTGCACCGCGTCAGTATTCCGAGAGGTTGTGGGCACAAACCACTCTGACACACCTCATATTTGCCCACCACACTATGAAGGCGGGCATATAAGGACTTGACTGAGCTCTGCCTAGGAGCTCAGATCTGCTGTCAGGTCTGGGAGAAAGTAGAAGAACGCCAAAGGACTTTACTCGTTCCGGGCCTGCACCTGGCAACAGGTCACGACCCTCTCTTGGAGAACTATTAAAACGGACCTGCCATTGCCTTTCTCTAGAGGTGTCTTTGTCTCCCACACGGTGTTCCCGTGCCCCGGGACCTCCTGCAACGTGCCCTATCCCGCGCGTTCTGCCCCGGTCGGAGCGGGATCGCCTTTTTCTGGCGTTGTTAAACCGTGCCCACCGGTCCAGTGAGTTGCCACGATGCCCAGACGTCAGCGAACCGGGCTGGCCTCACTCACCCGGTGCAGGAAGCTCAGGCGGTCCCGCAGCGGCGGCGGGTCCGCCATGGTCCAGACGACCTCCCGGCCGGCCCCGCTTCCGCCAGGCCCGGACTGTCCAATCATCATGAGACTCTTGCCCCAACATCCAATCACTAGTGGGAGGTGGGCCTGAACCAATCCAAAGTCCGAAGGTAGAGACAGACAAGGATAAAAACCAGTTGTACGGATTGAAGCCAGGAAAAACCAGCCAACCAGGATGAGAAGGAAAGATGAGAGCGGAATCTTAGCCTGGCCAAGCAATGGATGCCGGAAGAGGACGGGCCTAAAATGGCGGCCTCCGTAGGTGCCAGGAAGAGCCTCTCATGTCTGCGAACAGAGCAGTGTGGCAGCGCGTGCGGAGCCGCTTCCGCTCCTTCCCAGAGCGCCTGGCGGCCTGCGAGGCCGAGGTAAGAAGCCGCAATCGGGGCTACGTCTGCAGGGTTGGGAAAAGCCAGTCCGCCCTGTGGCCGAGCATGCGGTGGCCGCCGACAGGCTCCCGTGACAGCGCCTGTCCTCTCTCAGGCCGCGGCGTATGGCAGGTGCGTGCAGGCCTCCACCGCCCCGGGCGGCCGCCTGAGCAAGGACCTTTGTGCACGAGAGTTCGAGGCCCTGCGGAGTTGCTTCGTCGCTGCGGTAGGTGGCCCTGCCCTGTCCCCTCCCCTTCCCAGGTGTCGTCGTTAGCCTGCCTTTCCTTTCCCGCTGGCTCGGGGTGTAAGGCCTACCCGACCCGGCAGACAGCCTAGTCTCTGCATTTGTCAATCCATAATCCCCTCAACCTCAGGAAGGCCCAGTGATGTAGCAGGAAGCGCTTCTGAACTCTGGCACTGTCGCCAAGGGAATAAAGCCCTTGTTGAGTCCCTGCCCAGCAGTAACGGAGGCTAGTCTCGGTGGGGCCCTCAAGACACCCTCTGGTGACGAGCCTCCGTGATCCAGGCATGTGCTGACTCCCGCTCCCTACTCGAGCCCTGGCTGCTGGACAGAGATTCAGCATCCGGAACCTCTAGTCTCCTCCAGCTGAAGTCTCCATTGCCCTTGGCAGCAGCCTGGGACCCAGTGGGGATCAGAGACACCACTCCGGGGTCCTCCTGAGCTCGGGCCAGCCCGGTGCCCTGCCATGCACCAGCACCCGTCATGGGTAAGGTGTTTGGTAGAACGTGGCATTCAGTGCAGTAAGTTTCTTATTTTGGAGTAATAGCTAACTTAGACAAGCAATTCAGACAAAATGCTTTGTTTTTCAGGCCGAGAAGAGCCTGAAAGGAGGCTCCTAGGGAGGCCCTGGGTGCTGGCCCTACCTCAGCCACTGCCACGGGCAGAGGCACGCGACGGCGGTTGGTGGCATGGACTGCTCTCCAGGTGGAAGGAAGGAGGAACAGCCGAGTTCTCAGTGTCTCACTGGCTGTTTTCCTCAACAGGTTGGACTTTGGGCGGGACAGGAATTTGTTTTCCAGTACTATGTGCAGAAGGGTCTGAGTTAAATTAAGATCCAACCAAACTAGGGAGTAAAGACTATTATGTCCTGCAGGGTTTTGTGTTCATTGCACACTGGCTGTGTTGTGGGGCCCTGCTCTCTCCCAGGGACAGTGGATCCTAGCTGCCCCTCAAAAGCTAGTGGGTCTGGGCTGTGAATTGTGCCACAGGGTCCCCACTTAAAGACATTCTCACTAAAAATATTTAACCTGAATCTTGTGAAGCCAAAAGGCCTATAACCAGAACATACCAAAGGAAAAAGCCCAACAACATCCTGAGGGGAAACCTCATAGTGCAGGACCCTCTGCAGACTTTCCTAGCCTTAGCCAGGGGCTCACGCCCGAGCTGTGAGTCCCTGTCAGAGCCTGACACACACAGTCCCTCTGTGTAGGGACAGCCACCCTGCTGAAGCCTGCCCTTGTGCCCCAAAGCCAGATACACCACTGACAGCAGTTACTGGCCTCTTGTTTCCAAGCCCAGGCCGGCAGTGCCATGCACCACAGTGCAACCCTCAATATAGCATGACCCACAGTCTGTGTGCCACAAGCCTGAGCCCTACCTGCTGGGTGCACTGGGGACTACTAAAAGAGTCCTGCTCCTTCCTGGGTGTGGGAGTCACTGCCTGTACCTGCCCTGAGCCCGGCACCAGAAGCAGGGCTGAACAGGGGCCTCAGGCACTGCACCTTTGAGCTGAAGTCAGCTTCCTGTGGAGCCAGAACTGCTTGGTTCCCGGGAGTTCTGCCCTCACATCTCTGGTACACACAGCTGGCTTGAGATGTGCACACGGCCCGCAGGATGGCACAGGGCTGCCAGTGCGCAGAGGCCCAGGAGCAGCTGTGTTTCAGACAATCCAGGTCTAGCAGGACTAGAATGTGCCCATGTGGCCTTGGGCTTGGGCGGAGCCTGTCTGTCCTGGAGCCGCCACTGCTTCGTGACACAGGTGGCCACAGCCCTGCATCTCAGAGCACTCCCTCTGCCGGGGAAGGGGGGGGTTCCTGGGTGTGAGCCTCACTAGACAGGTATCCATCCCCAACCTACTGAACCTCTCAACAGCCCCTGCCACTTTGCTGGCTGGGGCTTCATTTTCTTTTTTTTTTTAGTTTTTTTGAGACAGTGTCTCACTTTGTAGTTCAGTATTTTGAACTCAGAAATCCTCCTACTTCTACCTCCTGAGTGCTGGGATTACAGGCATGAGCCACCACACCCAGCATTGTGGTATATGATAACGATTCACCATGCCTGGTACTGTGGCATATAGCACTATATTGTGGGTGAATGTGAATCACCACGCCCGGCATTGTATGTGGTTACCTGGATCAAAGTAGGGACCTTGCACTTGCAAGGCAGGCACCAAAACCACTGAGCTAACTCCCCCTCTCTCTTCATTTTCTTAAAAAACTTTTTGAGACAGGGTCTTATTGTACAGTCAGTCTAGCCTTCAACTCACTTTGTAGCCCAGGCTGGCCTCCAACCTGTAATCCTCCTGCCTCAGCCACCTGAGTACTGGGATCACAGGTATGTAAGCCTCAGAAGAGGGCACCATATCCCAGGGGCCTCACTATGGTGGGCCAGCCCCATGTCTGACCTGCATGGCGGCCTGGCTGGAGCTGTCCACCCAGGAAGCAGATCCCCACCCAGAGGCCTAGGTTTTTTGGGGAACACTTCTTCCCCACAGAGCTGTGCCAGGGAGGGGCAGAGAGGCCGGCCAGTGGGAGGGGAAGGAGTGCTGAAGGGTGGCCAGGCCACTTGTGTCTGCCTGCTGCCTGCCCCTGGGTCATAGGTCTTCCTACCTGGCAGAGTAGGAAGTGGAAACTGAACCCAGGATGCAGAAGCATAAACCACAGTGAGACCCTCTCCTGGCCATGTAAGAGCTCCAGATGGAGTATGTCCAGATGGCACTTACCAGCAAGGATGCCACCCGGTGTGGTGGTACAGGCCTTTAATCCCCGCACTCTGGAGGGTGAGGCAGGAGGATCACATGTTTGAGGCTAGCCTGGCCAACTTGGTGAGCCTGAAAGTAACTGTTTTATAGAGAACTGAGGACAGGGCTGGGGATTTAGCTCATGTGATACCGTGCCTACCTTGGAAGCATAAAGACCAGAGTTCAATCTCTGGTATGCAAAAAAAAAAAAAAAAAAAGACAAAAGAGCTGAGGACATAGCTTAGTACAAAAGTCCTGGGTTTAATCCTCAGAATTGCAGTGGGGAAAAGAAGCTGGGGATGCTCAGTGGCACAGCAAATGCCTGGCAACCATGAGGCCTTGAGTTCGGTTCCTGAGACCTGGCACTCTTGCTGGGCATGTCCCTCCTGTGAGGAGAGCCCTGGCCCTGTCTAGCTCGTCAGAGGGAGCCACAACACCCTGCGGGTCCCCACTTCCCTCAGTACCCAGGGCAGGGGGATATCGTCAGGTCCAGGGAAGGGAGGCCGGGGCACAGCAGGGTCCCCAGGGTTCACAAATGCCCTTGCACTGTCTTTCTCAAGCCCTCCCTGGGGCCCAGGCCTCTCAAAAGCAGAGCTCCCGCCATGGCTCTGAGGAGCAGCATGTCCGTGCTCCTCTGCCTCCCCACAGAGCAAGGCCCCTGTGGCAGCACTGCCAGTGTGGGGTGGGGTGGCGGGCCAAGGAGCCCACCCAAGCACAGGGCAGACAGCGCCTGGCTGTGAGTTGCTGCCCTTCAGCTGGTGAGGTACATCAGGCCTGCCGGGCCGACAAAGCAGGCCTGCACCCCAGTGGTGTTGGTCAGGCCACTGTCCCATGTCCCTCGCTGCTGCAGTCTGAATCCTGAATGAGTTTTCCTTTAGGGATTAACTCATCACCAACTTGCTTGTCAGGTGTAAGGTTATTTTTTATCTCAACAATATGATTTTAAAGAGCAGCCCCAAGAGTGTGCTGGAGATGGGAGCCTGGGGTGGGTGCTGGGGCCAGAGGAGGGCACAATGCTCCCGAGAGCACTGCTCTGGGGAACCCGCAGTGGCCCGCCATGGTGATGTCGAAGGTGCTGCAGGCAGGGACATAGCTCTCCTCAGATGCCAGTCAGACCACCATGCCATCCACCGAGAGTTATGCATCGGTCGCATGGGCTCGATGGCACAGAGATGAGTGGACTTCAGAAGTGGTGACAGGTCGGCAGGTGAGCTCTTCAGACGCCACAGCACTTGGAGGTCTCAGCCCTGGGGGTCAGTGAGCATGAGCCAGGAGCCTAGCTGCTCACAGCTGCTCAGGCCTCCTCAGGGGGCCCAGGCAACTGCTTGATCTGACGGCTGTGGACCACCTGCAGCGCGCCTCCAGCAGCCTGGCGGAGCTGGGTGTCTAGGGCACTGCGGAGGTCGTTGGCCGGGATGTCCGGGAGGGCATTGAAGCTGATAATGACCCCATCCTTTGGCGGCAACACCCCCTCGGGATGAGGCTCCAGATCCCGCCGCCGCCGCCTTCGAAGGTCGGAGCCAGCTTGCACTTTGAGGTCTCTGTTGGGCTTGGCGTTGTCCAGCCTCGGAGCCTCGGGGACAGCAAGTCTGGGCCCAGGCTCAGGCTCTGACCTCTGTCTGGGCTCCTGGATGGCGGTGTCCTGCCCAGATCTCAGTTGCTGGTGCGGCATAGGCACGTGGTTCCCTCTGGGGGACTCCTGCCTTGCTTCCAGGTGACCACCCTGGTCCCCCTTGGAGATGTCCCGGGGCTCCTGCTGTCCCCGCCCAGCCTGCAGCTGAGGGGCCACGCCTGCAGGCCCGGCAGATGGGCCTACGGCCGGTCCTGGGTCTGCCTGCCTGGATCTCATGAGGGTGTCCTCAGCCTCTGCACCTGGCTCTGCTGCAGGCCTGGCAGCCTCATGCTGAGTACTGGCTCCAAAGGCTGCTCCTTTCTTCCCAGTCTGCTTCCTTTCCTGGGCACCTCTGCCAAAAACATCCTGGCTGTCCCTGGGGACGTCCTCAGCAAGGTGCTTCCCTGGGCTCCGGAGGGCCCCTGTGGGGTCTGACTTGGGTACCAACTGCAGGTCCTGGGGCAACAGCTTCATGGGCCCGCCTGCCTCGGGCACAGCGCCTTTCTGGCCATTGCTCAGCTTAGCCGGGGCTGGCTGAAGCTCTGTGTCAGAGATACCACCCAGAGGACTGGCTGGGTCTCTTCCCACAGCCTGCCTGGGCTCCTCTGGGGAGTGCTGCCCCAGCGCTCGGGGCGGGGCGGGCTGGTCCCCAGCAGCTCCAGGCACAGGTCCCACAGGCTGCAGCAGGGCGTTCTCCAGCGTCTCCCCAGCACGCACCTCTCGGGCCTCCTTTTCCTGCCCTCGGGGCACAGCCACCCCGGGTTCTGGCTGCACATCTCCTGTGAATGAAGCTGGTCTCAGCTGCACAAGCCACTGGCCGAGGGCTAAGCAGACAAACATGCAAGCAACTGGGCTGCACGTTAGGGAACAAGACCGCACTCACCCTGCAGGGCTCGAGCTCCAGTCAGCCCGCGGTGACACCTGGGGACATCCTCGCTAGCCCACCTCCTGTGGCCTCCGTGTGCCCGCGGCCCCACCTACCCTGCCTGGCCTTGTCCTCCTCGTCCTCTTGCCGCTGCTGGTGGATCTCCTTGTGCTGCTCCTCAATGACCGCCAGGAGCTTCTCCTGCTGGTCCAGCAGCCGCTTCTGCTGCACTTGCTGCTCTTTGATCACCTGCAGCAGGACAGCGTGGTCCAGCATCTCGGCCCGGCCGGCTTCTGCTAGGGACACAGACAGCAATGTGGACACGGCCACCTGCCAAGAACCCACCTGGTGACACCCACACCAGCAACAGTCTTCACACCCCAGCTGTACACACACAAGGAGAGGCGGTCAGCACAGTCCCCAGAACCTGGGCCCTGCTGCTGGGCTGGCACAGCTGGGTCCGTCTCCAACCCATCCTGCACCCTCTGGTGGCCACCCTGCCTGCTCTTCTCCCACTACACTGCCGTGCCTCCCTGCCCAACACGTCCTGAACACGCACACCCAGAGAAAGCATAGAGAAGGCACGTGCTGGCACCACAGTTACAACTGTCTGGGCTGGTGATTCCCCTGTCTCACAAGCTCAGTTCTGAACAAACACGAGGAAAGTAAAACTAAAGCTATTATCTGGGAAAGAGAATACACATACTTTTAAAAAGTTTTCTCTAGGCTGGGTGTGGTCATGAACACCTAGTATCTCAATTTAACTCAGGAGGCTGAGGCAGCAAGCCAGCGAGTTCGAGGCCAGCTGGGCAACAAAGAAGACAAGGAAGGGCTGGGGATTTAGCTCAAGCAGCTCTGGCATCTGCCTGGCAAGTGCAAGGTCCCAAGGTTGATCCCCAGTAACCACATACCACAATGCCGGGAGTGGTGACTCACACTCACCAGCAATCAGTACCACATAGCACAATGCCAGGCTTGGTGGCTCACACTTGTAATCCTAGCACTCAGGAGGCAGAGGCAAGAGGATTGCTGAGTGTGAGGCTCGCCTGGGCTACAAGGTGAGCTCAGAGCCAGCCTACTATAAAGCGAGACCCTGTCTCAAAAAAAAAGAGGACAAAGAAGGTAGACAGAGAAGGGAAGGGAAAGACAAGAAGAGGAGAAGAGAGGAAAAAGGGGACAGACAGGGGGACATTTTTTCCAAGGTGAGAATTTAAAAAACAAAAATGATGTTCCTTTCCCTTTTTTCCTTGCAGTATGGGGTAGTGGGACGGTGGCCCTCCTGCTCAGGACAAGAGGAAGGCCAGAGTACCCCTGAGGCCCAGGCTGTGGGCGCTCTGCTGCTGATGAGGCTCCTGCCTACCGCTGAGATCCGCAAGTCCTGGTGGGAGGAGCCATAAGGGAGCGCCACCTGCTGGGTCTTCCTGCCACACCCTCAGACTGGAAGTGGCCGAGAGCCTCAGCCAGGCGCAGACCAGCGGCTCCTGCTCGTCTCAGCACTGGCCGGTCTCGTGCAGCACACAGCCACAGCATGGGCACTTTTTACAACCTCATCACAAACACAGGAGTCCTTGAAGGATGATGGCCGAGGGCTGCCGGGTGCAGGACTTCAAGTCAGAGGAAGGAGTCAGAGTGAGGGTCCCAGCAAGGGCCCCATCTGCCGGGTACAGGTTGTCAGACGCCAGAGCAGGTTGGCCAGCATCAGCCCATGTGCACCGTCCAGGCCGTGCCAAGGCCTGCAGCCGGCATGTACACAAAAGGCAGCTGCTCCTGCGGTGCCCAAGGTTGGCTAGACCCCTGGCTGGGGAAGCTACTTGGCCAGAATAGCACCCACATCCTCCCCTGGAGACAGGAGCTGTGGTGCTGACCCTAGCCATGCCCCTTCACCCCATGGCATGGCCCGAATTGTGACCATGTAACCATCACTGGCACAGAGCGGGACCCTGCACACTGTGGGCCTCCTACGTGCGGCTCCTGAAGAGGCCCCTGCCTCACCTGCTGCTCCTCAGAGCCCAGACCTGCGCGGTCTGGGGAGGAGGGGAGGGCAGGCCCCATGTCCAGCTAGCAGCAACATGGGACAGACACGAAACTGTAGAGGTGACAGTCCGCTGGGCCAGTGGCGGGCACACAGAGAGGGGGAGCGAGCACAGGTCATGCACACGCAACGCAGACACGGCCCACCGCTCCCCGACTCAGCGGCCCCACAAGCTCCCTAGTGCCTGTCACTGTCCCCAGGAGAGCACAGCCACAGGGGCCAAAAACGGAGGCCCCTGCACAGGGAGGAGCCTGGACCGGCCGCCAGGGACGGGGCAGCTGGGTGCTGGCAACCACGGACCTCCACAAGCGACCTCTCGTCTCAGCACACTGCTTTCAAGCCATACCTGCTACTATCTTTTTAATTTCAGCTGCTCATCCCGTTGAGAGGCATACGGAAGAAAGGCAGAATAGGAAACTGTGAAAAGTCTCTTTCAGAAAGAAAAAAAATCAAAAGAATCAAACAGATTTAGGTAACAGAATATAGGAATTAGAATAATTAATATAGTCAGACTAAAACCAGAGGAAAAAGTACTAAGTGAAGGAAAGTTTCCTAGGCAACTTCTGAATCCAAAAGCCTAATATGTCCTCAGGTTCCCCATCCAGGACTCAGGCTGGGACTTGCGCAGCTTTGCACACCTGTCCTCAAAGCGTCACACCTAGGCCTGCAGTCCTGAGGCCACAGGCCCCACTGGCAGTATCCTAAGAGCGCAGCAAGCCCCTGGCAGGACAGGGCACAGTACAAGGAGGGGACATAAGAAGCCCACCCAGCACAGGGGTTTGGATTCAGGACAAGGGACAGCATGCTCTGCTGGTGGGCAAGGCCGGGTGTGAGGAGCACAGCTGAGCTCTGGGGCTGGGGGTCCAACAGGGACGTTCCGGCCGCGCCCGATGGACCGGGCAAGGCGAGGCCCAGCCTGGAAGTAAGGCTTCACATCTGGGTGTGCTAATGCCCCACACCTGGCTGGCTTCAAACACCCTAAGTGTTGGAAATATTAACATACCCACTTTAGGATGAAATTAAAATGCTAATTAAAAGCCATATGACAGAGCAACACATTTTTTCTAAAACGCTTGAGAAAGGGAGATAAATGTTCCTAAGGAGGAACCAGGGAAAGTCACTGCTGGGAGGCAGAGGGGTCTCTAAAGATGCTTTCCATAGGAATGGGAGACCGGCAGGAGCAGGGCTGGGAGCGCCACACACCCCCTCGCCAGGCCCGGCTCACCCTCCAGCTTGCTGCCCGTCTGGTCTCCACCTGGCCGCTCCGCTGCCCGCTCGGCGTCTCGCTGCTCCCGCGGCTCCGGCTGCAGCCCAGCCCCAGCAGCCGGCCTCTGCGCACCTGCACACACGGGCACGCCAGGTTTGCCAGGGAGGGGTGTGGGACAAAGGCAGCGGCAGATGTTTCCTAAAAATGACTGTGCTGCCACTCCACCCTCCCCCATCAGCACAGTTTATATTCAACCTGATGATTACCGGGGAAGTAATAAAAAAATATTTAACAGTCTCATAGGCTTGTGGCAGGGAGCCAATGTTAACTACCTTCACCAATTAAAATGCAAGCCCCGTCCTAACCAGCTCTTAGACGGGCACTTAACAACGTGTTACCTGTCAAGCGCTCTCGTGCTGTCCCCTGTGTGCGCCTAGACACACGAGAACAGCGTGGCACCTGACATTTAGTGGTCTGGCAAACAATGGTGTGACAGATATTATAGTAGCTGTCAAACCACCAGACTCTTCGTTTTCCCTACCAGCTGCCAAAGGGGCTGCTACATTCACATGCTAATCTTGTAAAATGGGAAAGAGACGGGACAGAAGTAGGCATCATCAACTCCTCCTGCCCCTTCCCCAACCTTCCCCCAACACCCTGCGGGGAGAAGGGTTTCCTCGTGTGCCCCAGCTGACACCCACCAGGGCCGCTCTCCACAATGTTCCCCAGGTCCCCTGCAGCGTCACGCGCGGCCTCCTCCCCTCCGCCTGCTGCCCCGGCGTTCTTCTCTCCTGGGAGGGCTGCTTGGGGCCCCGGGTGCAGGTCTCTGCTGCCTGGCCCAGGGTCTTCCCTTCTGGGCTGGGCAGCAGGCTGGCCATTTGCCTCTGGGACCTTCTGGGAGTCTTCAGGGAGACGCCCCACATCCCCTAAGGCCTGGGCCTGCTCAGGGCTCTTCCCAGCCTCTGCCCTCTCCGGCCCCTCCTGTTTCTCTGGTTTGGGTGGAGGAGGTGCTGGCCCCTGGCCCCCGGGAGCCCCTCCAGCCACATGTCTGGAAGGCAGCTTGTCCTCTTCTGGGCCTTCTTGGTCTTGACCTTCGTCCACCACCACCTTGTCGTGAGGAACGGGAGGCTCGTGGCGGTGGGCCTCCCCCATCGGGACGGCGATACCTGGAAGGGCACGAGGACAGTTGAGAGTGGGCTGAGGAGGGGATTGAACTATGGATCCCAGCAGAGACACAGGTTGGCAAGCACCACCGCCCTGCTGAGCCCAGGCTCGCCCGGCTGCGGGTGGGTACCATGTCTGAGTCTCAAGAGGCACGGGATGGAGAGATGAGGACGGTGGAGAGCAGAGCCTCCCGCGGGCCCTGAGTGTCCTCTGCAGGCCGCCAGAGCCCTGTTGCCCTCTGTCCCCAGTGAAGCCCACCTTGCCCAGGGCGGTCCAACTGTGCGGCCTCCTGCTTCTCAGCGGCCTCCTCCCCAGCAGGCAGCTCCACAGGGCCCTTAATCTGTGCCCGCTCCAGCTCCTCTTTCTCCTCTGGCAGCTTTGGCTTCTCCCGGCCATCCTTGGCCGCATCTGCCACAGGGTCCTGGGCTAAAGGAAGACACCATGAGCTGCCCAGGCCCACAGCCACCCATCAGTCAGCACAGGCGAGTGTCCCCTGGGTTGTGACTATGTCTCCCAGCCAAAAGGCAGGACCTAGCCAGTAGTTTTTTCCTGCTTAGTCATTGATGGCTAAGAAGCACAAGACACTCATATTCCATGAGTATTAACGACAGAAATATGTCAAAACACAGTTTACACTTAAGCAGGTGCAGACCACTCTGTGTAATACTCAGCTGTGACCACCAGGTGGCGGCACAAGCCCACTGAAGAGGGGCAGCTCCAGCCTGTTCCTCTGCAAGGGCCTCAACCCAGGGCCCCTCCTTCAGGGCTGAGAGGGAGAGCGGCTCTAAGGGAGGTCACCCTGGGAATGTGCACGTACGATCCTGATGACTTCTTACTGCCCACTGTGGAAACTCACACCAGAAAGATGAGAACAAAAGGCCGCCTGCTTAATCCAGCCACTCCCAGGAGCCGGCCACGGGAGCCACAGCTCTGGGCTCTGTTTAAATAAAGACCACCTGCTATGTTATGCGCTGGGCGAAGGCAGCAGAGACTAAAGAACTAACCTCAGGAAAAGACAACTCTGCAAAGCCATCATGACATCCTAGAGGCCCAAAGCAAGCCCTGCACCCTCTCTTCGGAAGCAAGTTCCCCTGAAGAGGAGGTAAGAGTAGGGACTGAGGACCCCAGGGAGGCTGAACAGAGAGCAGCAGACACCACCGCCTCCTGGAGGAGAGGAGAACGGGAAGCCACCTGGGCCCGGGGCCTGCAGCGCCTGCCCTGGCTTCCGAGGGCTCACACAGGCCAGCACTGCCCCGCTGGCGCTGGGCAGGCCACAGAGGGCAGCCCGCTGGCCAGCATGGATGTGCTGGTGTCTGGCACTCGGCCACCTCCTTGGAGAGGCCTGGGTGAGGGTCTTCTGGCCACTGCAGAGATAAGGCTGGGTGGGGCACAACAATGAAACGAAGAGGAGCCGCAGCTGAGCAGGAGGTGGGTCAGGGCTGGGAACGCCTGTACCCTGGGGTGTCAGGCTTGGGGAGCAATGCGTGTGGCTGGGTACAGTCACCTTGAAATCCCCTGGAAACCCTCCAGGAGTGCGCTGGGCTTCAGGCACAGGCTGGGAGCTGCAGAGATCTCTTGGCTCCACCTCCCTGAATCCGCAGCAGCCCAGCTCCTTTTCCAGAATGGAACTAGCTTTTCTCTGGGACAGCTGGCTGCAGTGAAACTAACAAACTTCACACCAGCAGTGAACACCCCTGTGCTCTGCCGGACACCGGGAAATGGGACTGTGATGGGGGCAGAAGTCCTCAGAGCATGGGGAGGCCGGTGGCCCTGCTCCTTCCTCACCTCCCCCATGCATTCTCAAAGCCCTCCCCCGTCACTGCACACGGTGCCCGCTGGCACAGCCAGGACAGCCCTCATTCATTCTGTATTCTCCCCACACAGGGACGCTGCCATGCTGCCATCTGGCCTGACTTCCGTGGCCACAGGGGAAGAAGCCCAAAGTCTGTGCAGGCCACAGCTCAGAGGCCCATCTCCAGTCAGATACCTTCAGGTGCACATCATGCTTCTCCAGGGAAAGAGGAAACATCCACTGTGGCCCTCACCAGCACACAGGAGCTGGCTTTGGCTCCACAGACAGGCAGGAAGGCTGGGTGACAGGCAGGTGCCTGCTCCCAGCAGCTCTGCTGGTCCCTGGCATCACCACTGTCACTGTCTTGTGCTCAGTAGAGGGGGGAAGTGTCACCTCCGCTGCCACGCCCATATGCTGCAATGTTGGACCACAGTCTCCACCATCAAGCTCCTGCTGCGCTAAGAGCCCCAGATTCAAGGTCTTGGGGCTCGCAGAGCTCCCTGCCAGGAAGCAAGAGAAACTGCTCTGATGGCTTCCTAAGACCCGGCCCGTGCTGGGTGCCCTTCCTGACGCCTGCTCTCTGAAGGGCTACTCGCTGAGGGCTCGCTTTAAAAACTCAGTCTCCGCTCAGCTTCGAGGCCTCACTTCATCTCTCCCCAAGGTTTGGGATGGCTCCTGGTACCAGAGGGCCCAGGCAGCCCACAGCCAGCCCAGTGCTGGGCATCAGCCGCAGGACCCTGCCTATTCCTGCTCAAAGCCAGTGCAGTGGCCTCGGGCTACAGAGGCTCCACACAGGCCAGCAGCTGCCTGAAGACAGCATCCCTTCCTGCCCATCACGGGCTTCCTGACCCGCTGAGTGAGAACTGTACCAGGGGGAGGGCCCTGGGAGCGTGAGAGCTTCGAAAGCTTGCTCTGCAACCCGCACTCAAGAGCGCAGGCTCAGCCTGGGCAGCCTAGTGGCTCCACAGACCCTGTCCCAAAACAAAACACCCAGTAGTGCTGGAAATGCAGCTCAGCACGAGAGTCCTGGGGTCATTCCCTGGTGCTGCCAAAATATAACCTGCTCAGCAGGAGTCCAGAGAGCCAAGGGTCACACTGGGGCTCACGCTGTGGGAGCGAGGGGTGCTGGGCCCACACTCAGAGACCCTGTTCCCTCCAGAAGGGAGCAGAGGCCAAGGCAGGTCCTTGGGAAGGAGCAGCGATTGCAGAGCAGCAGGACAGTCTGCCAGCTGGAGGTTCAGGACACCAGGCTCAGCTGTGTGCCCGCTGGGCCTGTGGTCACCTCTGCTCTAGTGCCCCGGGCACAGCCGCACTGCTGCTCACAGCCCCTGCCTGTCCCACACTGTGGGAGTCCGGTCCACTGTCCCCCAAGACTGCACCCTGTCTCTCTCCAAGCAGCACATCTGTCTTGCTTGGGGCAGGGGATGGTGTCCAGGGACCAGGGCGGGGTCACCGTGTACGTGCGAAGGGGACGAAGAAGACAAGGGGCTTTCCAATGAGAAGCCGGAACACCACCAAACCCAAATCTGTCCAGGGACCCCTTGGTGCCATCAGGCACAGAGACAAATGGCCTAATTAGCCTTTTAAAGTGGGTAATTGTCTTCATGAGCTTTCCCAGGGACTTGGGATGCACACGGGGCCTGGCTCCACCTGTCAATCATGCATGTCCCACAGGAGGACAGGATGGTCATGGCCACGCAGGGCTCTTGGCACGGCAGGCGGGGTCTGTCTGGGGTCTGACATTGAGAACTCACAGAGCACTCCCAGCTCGGCCACGGCACCCAGCACCACACCCAAGGAGGCAGTGGCTGGAAGGTAGGCCTGGCCACAGCACATGGCGCGTGGTTCCGAGAGGTGCTTCGAGTGCTGTTACGGCCTCATGGAAGAAAAGGAAACCAGATGTTGCCTCAGAGGGCACCAGCGAGCGGGCGTCCTGGGTTCGCCATGGTGACAAGGATGCAGCTGGCTGAATGACCACGAAACACACCACCAGGCCTGCCTGCAGTCACTGAGGGAAGAACCAGACGGCCCCACAGGCACAGTGCTGGCGACGCCCAAATGGCTCTGAACACAGCCAGCCAGAAGCTGGGGCTCCCTGCTGTCCATCACAGAAGCCAGCACCTCCACTGCAACCTGAAACTCCAGCCAGGGTGACACTGCCCTCCACAAAGCCCAGCCAGTCTTGGGCCAGAGGACGACTGGCAGAATTGAATCCAAGTCTCTCTATAGACAGGAGCTCTGTAGAGCTCTGTACACCACAGAACCTGACCATCCCCCACCTGAGCAGCCACCCCGCCTCAGATGCCTGGGTCCGGCCTGCGGGCCCCAGTGGAGGAGGTGGGAGCCACAGTCCTGCCAGCGGGACGGTGAGTGACCAGCCAGTGACGTGCAACAATTTCTGGCGTGCCAGGGCACCCACAGACAGCCACTGTGACCTCAGCCAGTGGGCTCCGACCCCACCCCGGTTCTAACGCCATGGATGGATGGAGGCTGTTGGCAGCAGAACCATACGCCTGGGGCAGAGCAGACAAACAGTCTGGAAGGCACCACCTCCCCCCACGGACCAGGTGACATAGGGACACTCACTGGAGGGCAGGCCGGGGCTGTGCCTACCTGCGAGCCGGGCCACCTCTGCTTTCACAGCGC
>PVIR01012828.1:0-43782 GCA_004026965.1 Petromus typicus | reverse complement strand
TCCAAGGAATTAGTAAATATTCCTTCAGTGAATTTAACATATGAGGTTCCCTAGAACAGCACACACTATTTTTTTATCATATCTATTTCCTTCACCAAGGAAACAATATTGCTTATAGGGATGAAGAAGAAATCCAGGCTCGATTCCAGACATTTTTTCACAACTTCTATTGCTGTAAAGAGGCAAAACCCCAAGTCACATGATTTTTTATTTCGAATATTAATTTTCTCTAGGTCACGCAGAAACAGTGATACTCTCCATAATGAAATGCTCTTATACTAATTTCTATTTGTATGCAGAAGACGTCACAGGTTTAACACATTGAGACAATCTCCCCATCCTTGCACACCCTGTCTGCCTAGCAGAGGAAGTGGAAGGCTTCTGATTTATTACACATAAACAAAATGAATAAGATAACATTTTATTAGTTAGAAACCATTATAAAAACAGCAATAAAATGAGGCAGTACAAGTGGAAGACACCCTTATCTATAAATCATGAGAAGTTTAGGACCCTGGTGCATGTTGTAATAATAAAAAAGATAATTAAACGGATCGAATTGCAGAACTTATCATTTGATCAAGACGCATCCTAAGAACAATAGGAGACACTGGGCCAATGATTGTCAGAACCTGTAACCTTCTTGGAAAGGAAAGATGTTTCAGACTCAAGGTTTTTTAGGAAATGTGAGAAGAATCCATTTTTAGGGTGTGTGGTGTTTGAGATATGCAAAAGAAGCCGGAAAAATAAAGATGTCTTTCCTTTCAAATCAGCGTCTTTGTAAGTCTTATCCCTAATGGTGAGTGGCAAGTGGCTTTTTGAAATTAGCCATATCTATCCTATCAATTATGGCTGGTATCATAACACACACTGGTCGATGAGAAAGACAATTTTGTGGCTCTTTCAGTGACTCTTTGTTTTCTTCCCTTGACTGAAAATCTTCATTTCATCCTAGAAAATCCTTATGACACATTGCAAATACTTTTGATACAAAAGCATTGCATGGAAACAGAGACCTGGGAGGTGTTTTTATTTCCCTGAGAGCTGTAGGCAGTCTTTAGAAAGTAAATCATGTCCTCTGCCCTCTCCCCACCCCCTCCCTCCAGGTCAACGCCCCTCCCCCACGCTGGTCAGTTTAATCTGAGTCCGCGCCTGGGCTTTGTTGTGTGGAATAACATTTTCTCCTGGGAGTCAGTTCATGCAAAACACTCCCCGCTGAGAGAGTGGAAATTTACCCAGAAGACATTCTTCCTGCAGCAAGGCCCTGAAGAAACCTGATCTGAATGTTTAAAGATTTGCCTGGCTCCTTAACTCCTCCAAAATTTTGAGAGAGCAAAAACTAATAAACCATGTATTTAAGGCTTATAACACCTGGTGACAACCGACACAGTGAGATATGGTCTAATTTAGAAAGAAAACTGAAAACGAGTACATTAATTCTGGTATTTTGCCTGCCACTCTGTCTTCTGCAGTGGTTTCTGTTTTCTAGTTCCCTCCACACATGTGGGTTTATAGTCTTTCTGCCATCCTTCAATTGATCAATGCATGCACTTTTTTTTAAACAACTGCCACATACTCAATAAGTTACATTAAACCAAACAGCTATTATTTTAAAGCATTTTTATAAACTCAGATATATTTTCTGTAATATAAGTGACATCGATTTACCACTAAAATAATCTATGTGTTCATAAAAGCATAAATCACCAGAAAGCTCAGTTGGAACTTATTTATAAAAAGTTTTGAAGTAACCTCATCTTGTAATACACAGACATGCAACAGCACATTTACAATGTAATAACAGATATTATATGGTAATTACTGTAGTATAATCAATGTGATATACAGAATTGATGATACACACATATATACACATATGCATACCTATATATTTTGTTTCCATTTCTTTTATTTATTTTTTTTTGAGACTCAAGGTTTTTTAAGGAAAAAACTCACTTTGTAGTTCAGACTGGCCCTGAACTTGCTATGTAGCCCCGGCTCAGCCTTGAACTCAGAAATCCTCCCACCTCTGCCTCCCAAGTGCTGGGATTATAGGCATGAGCTTCCATCCCACCAGGCCTTGGGTGCTTAGTGTGAGGAGGGGTGACCATCTTATTCAAGGCAGTGCCTGCTGTGGAGAGAGCCTGGACAGACCTGGCCAGATCCAACTGACTAGAAAAGGTATCAAAGGGTGTGTGTTGATGGCCAAGCAGCAGAGGTCTGATGGCCCTGGCTAGACGTGGTGCCCTTTTTTCTCTTTATTGAGGATTCTGTTATCTAGCTTTTCAAAAGTGCACTTACAATACACTTTACTAAATAGTATGTAGAGTTGCACAATGTATGCCTATATAAAAACCCTGTTAAAAATTTCAAAGTTTGCAAACTGGAAGAATAAGTGAGTGGTTCATTTAATTTATTTTAATCAGTTATATCAGGAAAATGCAATTCTTTTCAAGGGAAACCTTTGCAGAAGCAGAGAGCAATTATGTTTTGCGTGCAGAGTACTCTTTAAAAAAGACCATGTGTGCAGCATTAAAAAAAGCTTAGTGATGTCAATCATCTTGATTTCAAATTCCTTCAGTGTAGTCCTTAAACAGTGCAAAAATTACAGAAAGCTAAAGCTATTTCTCTCAAGATTCTGTGCAGCTGTTTTCTGAAATTCTCGAACATTCTTGATATAAATGTGGTTCCAAAGGTATCAGTTTTTGGAAGTCAAAATTACTTCAGTAATGCTCTTAACTTTAATCTAAATAGGTATTCTCACATCATATCTTAAAGAGAATGACTCACCAAGAAGGTCCCTGGTGTGAGACTGTCACAGAATTTAAGTTATGGGATCCGCCCCCCCCCCCCCGTCATTAACATCACACTACGCCGAAGAAAAGTAACTAAAAATTTGAAAAGTAGATGGTAACTATGCCAAATGGTGGACTCTTTCAAGGAAACATGCTTATGCGTTAAAGAGTTAGTGAGACGTGGGTATGAAAATTTTTTGCAACAAATAGCACACTTTCAAAGACAAACATAAAATGCTAACCCCCAGAGAGCAGCACAAGTCCCTCTCTCTCTCCCTCTTCCTCACCCTCTCCCTCTCCCTCTTCTTCTTTCCCCACTCTCTCTCTCTTGGCCCCCTCCCTCCCTCCCTCCTCCCACCCTCTTTCTCTCCCTCTCTCTCTCCCTCTTCCCCTCCCTCCCTCCCTCTTTCTCCTCCTCCCGTTTCTTCCCCCCTCCCTTTTCTTTTCAGATTTGGATGGCATAAAGATGAGGTCAATATATTTCACAGGTAAAATAAGTCATGTAAGTAAATCATCTTTGAGTTCAATACTGAGTTGAAATCTCTTAAGATATAGTAACATCCAACCCATGATTAGCAAAGATTCTTGATTAAAAGTGGGAATACAGGTGGCTTGTGACAGGTAAATCTCTCCAGTTCATTGTGTGACTTATTACACAAATTCTTAGATTTGGGACATATTCCGTTCTGTAGCACAGGAACTTGTGTACATTTCATTTTATTAGAAATTCAACCAGCAGGTTGAAACTTTGAACAAATACTTCAAGTCTCCTGGAAGAAATGAATTACCTGAAAGTACAGTGTTGGCTTCATAACACAGGCAACCCCTAGCTCAGAAATATGCTGCCTTCCAAAGGCACACAGGAAAGCTGATGGCTTAGTATTCAGAATGCATTTTCCAATAGAAACGGATACATACATTATGACTGGTTCTTAAATTAGAAGAAAAAAAAGCTTAGTTAACTCATAATGAGCCAGAAGAAAGTGTGAAAACTAAAGTAGTATCGTTGTCAATAATCATTTGACCATTTTGGATGTTGTAAGTGGAGAGAAATGCATTTTAGTCTTCGGCTTGGACAACTGAAGGCAAGTCTCCCACCCGAAGCAGTGACAAGTGGCCAAGCATCAAGAAGACGCAGCAAATACACCTGCATATGAGCGTCTGTTAACTCTTGGCAACTCTGACAGCAGAAAGAAAAGCATATATTTTGTTATTTGTCATCCATCATCATGAATGAATTAGAAAAATTCTTGTCTATCTGACCAGTCATTATGACACCAGGCCATTTAATTTCTCTGTGTCCCAGAGGTTGCTGTAAAATTAAGATTATTTTTCTGTAGGTGTCTGTTCTTCATCTTGTCTGGTCTTCATTCCTTTTTAAGATGCCTTCTGATTTTTCCTGGAGAATATTCTCTTTCCACCCAACTCTTTTCTCTATGCTGTGCGTAGTGCTCCATCCCCAGCCCTCAGGTAGAGCATATAACCTGAGCTTGCTAATCAGAGGTGGCTTCAGACATGAGTTCAGAGTGACTGTTTTGAAGATGATCACACACCTGAGCAGGTCCTCTAAGTTTTTCTCAGGATAGTTTTTCCCTGGAATTCTGGGACAGAAATGATTTGCTCTGTCTGAATCTGGAAAGTTTTGGCTTGACAAGACCTCACAGGCAAAATCATTCCAGTCATCTTAGTGGTGCTCTATGACATGTAGGGGACATCTGGGAATATTTGAAGACACTGCCAGTTGTTAAAATTCTGAGAGTATTGCTTTTCCCATATGCTGAATGCCAAAGATGCTCTCTACAACAACATAATACTGTTCTCCACAAGAACAAAATAATATTCCATCCACAAAGAGTCAATAGTATTGAGATTCAGAAACCATGCTCCAACTATGTGGTTGTATCTCACAACATCTAAGCAAAAAAGCTAAGACAAAGGGAAAGATGGACTACTGGTGATATTGTTTGAATCCTAGACCAATTCACCACTTACTTGATTTTTCTGTGACTTACACCTAATAGAATATTAACTGATAAATTTAGTATAAGACATAACACCTGACATGCAATAGGCACTGGTTCTTTTCATTAGAGGTATCACTGAGAAAAGAACCAAGTTTAAGTGGACCCAGAACCACAAAAGCCCAAGAATCAGATACCATCATCAAAAGTTACATGAAGTAGGAGGACCAGAAGCTCAAGTCTAGCCTGGGCAATTTATGCAATTCCTGTTTCAATATGGAAAATAAAAACAATAAACTGGAACATAACTCAATGTAAAGAACCAGTGTTCAGTTACTAGTTGTACAACAAACAAAAGCTACATATTTTTGCATCCAAAAGCACACATCCATGCCCTCTCCTCAGCTCTCCATGCAGCCTGCATTTTTTTATATGTGCCAGAGGGAGCACAGATTTGGAAAACTGTGCCATCTCCGTCTAGACTTTGCAGATTTCTCTGGTTTAGATTATTGAGAAGACTCCATGTATTAAAGAATGGAAAAAGACCGAAAGGAAAGATTGAAAGATTTCTACAAAGTTATTGAGTCTTCCTTTCAAGAGTGACTATCAGTTATTGCATGAAACCCAGAACGACAATTTACTAAAATCCTTTTATAAAATAATAACTAAGAGTAAAAGAAGTTATCATATTTATATCCTATTTTTTTCTTTTTGTTTCTAATGTTCTTAGATTATATCATGGAAGGGGGTAGGATCCTAAACTTCTTAACAAGGTAGGTAAAGATCTTTGTCTTTGTTTTTAGTGTTGCCAGCTCCTGCCAATATGGCTTTAACATATATTTGGCCATTTGAATTGCCTATGTGAACAACTCAAAATAATTACTAAGTTTCTTGATTTCACAATTCTATAGCTTTAAGAGTGGAGGTTTCGCAGAATTTGTACTCTCTGTACAGTTTGTGCATTTTCTTTTTTCTACAATATATGAATATATTATACTAAGATATATTATATAAATGAGACCATTATTCAAAATGAGAATTCTCTGTACTAACAGCATCACTATTTGTAGCATATAAGACTAAATAAATGTCTCCCATGAGTGACTAAATGCAAAATAAAAAGTAACCACTCAACATTAATAGTTTAAAAAATGCTATTAAACATAATGGCTTCTTGACATTCAAGTAGCACTATGTTTTAAGTGATCTTCATTTTTTAAGAACTACTTTATTTCCATTTTAAATATTGATGGCAAATCAAGTTCTGCAGAGCAGAGGACCTTTGCAGGAAACTCTCCTAAGAAAACAAATTACCTTGGACTCTGAAGCTCTGAAGTGCTATTTTTTAAAATTTTGTTTGTGTTGAGTTTGTTTTTGTTTTCTCTGGAGGCGATATAATAAAATTATGTAAATGAATATTTTAAAATCTGAAAGAACATTATTTCTCAAGATTTTCATGAGAACTGTTTGGTATTTACTCTAGACCATATCTATTCCTTCCTGGCTGACTTCCATCGGCAGCTCCGATGTCCATCAAGGACATGCAAAGAATAAGACAGCCCAATCGGTCTGTCATAAAAATGAGGCACATAAAAGGGATGAGACAAACAGGAAGGAGCAGCAGGGCATGAACCCTAAGAGCTTAGAGGCCTAGGATCAGCATTAGAGTCAAACTCTAAGGGAACAGAAAACATCAGAGAGGTGGCAGGTCTAATGTTAGCCTAGAATTAGGTGGAAGACACCTTCAGGGATTGTCTTCTATCCCACTCCAGTTCATTAAGTTAGAAATAAACCCCTAGGAATGATGTGTATGAAACTGCCATTCTCTATATCCACAGGATATAGAAACATACATGACTTAGGCTAGGCACAGATGTGAGCATAGCTCCATAAGAAACAGTGGGTGAGTTGACTGTAGATTGGTGTTGAAACAACTCAGTCCCTGTGCACTAGACCGTCAGCTGTCTGAGGGAAGAGCTTGTGTGTGTCTCACTCCCCACAGTGAAGCACAGCATCCAGTTGCTAGGAGAATGCCTGAGCCATGGCAGACACACAAACCCTCAACCACTTCCTAAAGAAAAACAATATATAGCTAAGACACCTGCTTGAGGAGCCTTTCTGGATTTTCCTTACTCCAAAGAAGGAAAGGGAGAAATAAATGATTCCCCTGATCCCTTACAACCATTGTGAATCTACAAAATATGGCTCCTAATGATTTGAGTCTAGCCATAAAAATTTGCAGATATATGTCCATTTAATAATCTGTCCTTTGTATAAGTCACTTGATGTCATTACTGGGAAAATTAAAAACATGAAGATACTTGCCAGGTTAAGCAGTGGTACCTCAGTTCACAAACTCAATTTTCTCTCTGATTCTAGTTGCAAACCAAACAACACAAAAACTGAATCAAATTTCCCCATGAGGTCAGCAATGAAGCTAACCATTGAATTTAATTTAGTTCTCATCCAACTCAGTTTGCAACCATAACTGTGGAATGAATCAAGTTCATGTACAGAGGTACCACTGTACCTCAGCCATATTCAGAATGTAATCCCATAGCACCTCTAAAAAGCTGCATTCCTAGTACCCACCAGCTAGGGATATTTCCATCTGTGGCAGTCCAAATTTCATTTTCAGCTCACTGGATGGTTCATTTGATATTATGCAACAGGAAAAAGAATTACCAAACCAGAAAACTCCACAGAGAGTAGTCTCTGTTGTCGGGAATGTGAACAGAGCTCCATGAATGAAAATTTTGGAATCAGAACTGCCAGAGCCCCAACTCTAATAAGATATTGACTGCAAATGAATTGCAGTGTTCTCCTTTGTAACAAGTAGTAGTTCTTGCCCCACTGAGTGGTGAAGACAAAGTGAAATGTGTGTGTGATATATTCCCACAGCTAATGGTAAATAATAGCAACTGTTATGACAGTTTAAGGCCCTATCAGTTGCTCTGACATAGAAAGAAAGAAATGATTTAAGGTCCAAAAAAGTGAACAATGAGCTGTCTTTGGATGATAGGAAAGTAAAAGACCTGAGAAGGAGACTGAATTTAGAACTGGAAAACTAGAATACCTCATCTACTTATAGAATATATGATCATGGGTAAGTCACTCTATTTCTCGGAAGCTAGCCACCTCTTCTGCAAAACATGATTAATCATGAACTCCTAGGAAGCACTCTGTAAATTCTAAAGCACCAGTCAAATGGTACCAATGCCAATATTACAGTAGAGAAAGTCATGCAAGGTCACACTACTGACAGGAGTAACACAGGCTCTCAAAACCATCGTGTGGCTGTTCAAGGGAGGAAGGCATAGCTGAGGATCTACCACACCAACCATCTGGAACTGGAGAGACCATGACTGTTTTCTCAAAGTTTAGTCTCTCTTTTGGCAATTAGGAAGCAAAAACAAAACAGAAACCAAAAAAGCAGAATCAGAAGCAAAGCCAGCAGAAAGTCTGTCAGTCCCGGGAGGATGGGGCAGAGCAGCTTGACTTGTCTGTACTACAAACTATAGTCAGACTTATTTACTTAGATGCAGCCATCACCATCTTTGACTTAAAAAGGAACTTTTTCTGTGATTCCAAAGCATTTTATGTCCATAGACAGGTTTAAGAAAATCACATCTCTAAAAACAAGAGAACAAAGCTCCAAGAGCAAAAGAATTCATTGTAAGCCCCTTTAAACCATCACACTGAAATATAATGTGGAGGAAAGCAAGCTCTCATGTAAACACCAAGTGCATCAAAGGCCACCACTGGGTTTGTTAGGACATCTTCTTTAGAGATGTCAATATTGCCAGAGTTCTCAAGAATCCACACATCACTATTCACAGACCAAGACTCACCAGTTTCAACAAATACTGATATTCCTTAGCAAACCAGAGTGAGATGTGGGGGACTTTGCTGGGGAGGAATGACAAGCTGGGAAGAGCAGACAGTTCACTGTCTGCTGAGGACTGTGAGGCAGAGCTGGTCACTAATCTCCAAGAAAAGCCCTGAGCCAAAGTCAGTATTGCTACTATAAATTAGAGATGAGAAGAAAAACACAGAGGAAGGCACACAGGTCTTTTTTATTGGTGATACAGTTTCAATTGGCACATACTGAGCATTTCTAGAGATTTAATTAAGCAATCAGATTGCTTGAGTGGTCTCAATATTCAGTGCCTTTTATAGAGTTCTTTAACGACTATGCATAGAATTATTCTGGATACTTGATGGACCATAGCAAGTGAAACTTTATGTCTTCCAAGAATACAGTGAACATTTCTCCCACCGTTTTAGATAAGACAGAAGCAGTGGTTGTTGCTGTCATTGTCATTGTTGTTGTTGTTGCTATTGTTTTAAAGTGGGGAATTTTAGAGTTATCCCTGAAAATTATAGTTAAAGAATTAGAAGGAAATTAATGTACTTAAACCAAAAAGCATTGATTTCCATGTACATGATTTATCCATCGAAATTCTTGTGATTCATTACAATAAATGTAGCAGTGTGTAGTAAAACAAGGACAGCAGCACTTTCAATATCCTATTCATTTATGCCTTTATTCTCTAGGTCATATACACTGTTTTTAGAAGGATAAATAGAGCAGTAAACAGGAGCTATAAGATTCATGTCCACACAGAGGACAGCACAAGACTGACTAAGAGGACTGGGATCTTGGGCAAATTACTCAACCTCGGTGTGCCTCAGTCTCTTACATCTTTAAAATGAGGTTAGATAACTCTCTCCTCATAGGCTTTTGTAAAGATTAAGAAGAAATATATATGTATATGTGTGTATATCAGCACACAACATGTAATAAAACAAGTGTTGGTTAACATTATTACATCACTGTGTAATGCAATACAATATGCAAGGAAACAAAGCAACAAACAAGATGTTTGTGAACTGTAATAAGTATAACCAAAGATAAAATAAAATAAAACCATGTGATACAATCAGAGTTGGGTGAGTTTATCAGGAAATTCCTTTCTGAGAACTAGTATTTTTGCTAAGCCTTGAATATTAGAGTCACTCATGATGCAGACTGGAGGAGAAGCACTCCAGAGAGGATACCAGATGTAATTTCTATAATATGTTTATGAATATGTCTAGCACGGCACGTACAACTATGGGACTGGCAAAAGTTTAGATGTGAACATTCCTAACTAATAAGGACCTGGATTTTATTTTAACTATAATAAAAAATATTTCAATAGATGCAACTGATGTCTGATAATTGTTTTATGTGCTTTAAAACTGGCTGTATGGGCTATGAGAAAGATAAATCAAGACAAGGAGAGGAGAGGGAGGGATAAGGGCGTGGGTTCAGCCAGTACACCTTACAGACTGGGTGATAATGGTTAGTTCAGCCCATGTTCCCTGAACTTGCTGAGTGCCTCTATGAGGACCTGCTTTGCGTGGGTATCTTTAGTTATTTGAGCTGCTATAAACAATACTATGAACTTGTGGCTTTAAAAGAAAAAAACATTTGTTACTTAAGTTATGGAAGCTGGGAAACCCAATGTCAAAACACTAGCAGACTCATATCTAGTAAAGAATGACTTCTTACAGATGGCACCTTTATGTTCACATGGAAAGAAGTAAGACAGCTTTCTGGGGTCTCTTTTATAAAGAAAGTAATGCCATTTAAATGAGGTCTCCACCCTCATGACTTAATCATCTCCGAGAAGATCCCCACTCCTGCTCTCATCACTTTGGGTGTTAATATTTGAACACAGGAACTGAGGGAGGAGCACAAATATGCAGACTACAGCAATGGAAAAATAGATAAATTAGGCTCCCAGACTAGAAAGACTTAGATCCAACAGGAACACTGAGAAAGTAAAGAGATAAGTGGTTTACAAGTCCTATTACTATAGATCCTCAGGATTCACTAAGTATTCATAGCAGAAAATAGTCAAATTTACTTCAGGAAGAAAAGGTCAAGAAAGGCTTTGGGAAGGAAATGAGGCTAAAGAGGAATATTGAAATGTAAACAAGCAAAGATAGAAATTTTCATCAGCAGTTTACAGTGAACAGGAAGATGTAGGTGAGACCCCACCTGGGAAGTTGGGAACCGCAGGTTGAGGAACTCAGGTTCAGGCTAGGCTACCTGAATAGAGGGATGAAAAACCCACTGGAGAGGCGGAGACAGGTCAAATCTGGAATGGTCATGCGTGTATCCCTAAGAGTATTCCCCATCCTGTCAGGCTTACCAGGTATTCTGGGAATTTGTGAGAGGAACTGTGTTTAGAAAGATAGTTTTGACAATCCATGTGATGAGTTAGAATGGAGATATCTGGTAGAAGGAATTGTAAAAGGGTAAAGTCATAACTAAGACAGTAGGGATGGGGAAGACAACATGAAAATAGAACAGAGAGACGCTAGGGAAGAGAATTAGTAAAATCAACCACCCACTGGATTTCCAAGGGATTTAATCATGTCTATACAATGAACAGGTATATAGATGGATGGATGGATGGTTACCTCAAAGTTTATCATTTGGTTAATTTGATATCATTTTGATCAACTGATCCTATAGTAAGTTATTGACCATCATGAAAACCATGGAAAAGTGAGTGACAATACATTTCAGAGACACATAGGTATAAATATGAGGGATAAGAAGGAGAAAAAGAGAGAGAAAAAGAGAGGCAAGGAGGGAGATGGAGAGAGAGAGACAGAGACAGAGAGAGAAAGGGAGAGAGAGAGAGAGAGATTTAATGTTTCTCGCCACTAGTTATGAAAAGCTTCTACCTGATTTCTTTCATTACATAAGAGGAAAGAGCTCCTTTGCCATGTGGCAAAAGGATTCTACTCACCACATATGGCTTCCCAGATACGTGGAAAAGATCAACCAAAAAACCATGAAACAAAGCAAAGATGACAGCCCAAAGAGATGATCAAGGTTTTCTCTATGCAGGAGGAGTTCTATTTGCCCCTGTGTTTTCTTAATTCCTGATAGGAAGTGATTCAAAATAAAGACCATTCAAAGCAAAGCCCAGATGTGTTACACTATTAGTTTGTTCATTTCTTCAAAATGTATTTACCTACCACATAGTATTTGCCAACACCAGATAGTACAAAAGTGGATAAAAGAGTCTTTACCTTTATAATGCTAGCAAGTATCTAACATCTCTGTATGAGATAATTTAAGTGACCATAATAAAACACATAACTAGCCAACAGAAAGTTATTATCTCACAGTTCTGGAAGTTAGAAGTCAGATCAAGATGCCGGCAGAGCTGGTGTCTGCTGAGGCCTTGGGTTATAGGTGGCCCGCTACTCCTCATGTCCACATATGACACTTTCTTTGTACCTGCAACACTGATTCTCCCTGAACCTTTAAGGATACCAGGACTACTGGATTAAGCTCCACCATCACAGCCTCCTTAACTCTGCCTCCTTAAAGGACCACCCTCCGAATCCACTCACAACGGCTTCAACATGACTCCTGAATCCAATAAGAATTTGGGAGGAAGGAGTGTGAGAATAACACAGTTCAATCCACCTAAATAAAAGAGGCAAATAAGTGTAGATTACTGCCCTGTAATACAGTAAATATCAGAAAGGCATTATTATTTCTGTGGGTGGCACTGATCTTTGCAGATGAGCTTCAAAGAAGAGAGAGTATTATTCGTGTGGACTTGCTAGAGCCAGGAAATCCAGACAAAGAACAATTTTTGTAAAATATAGACTTGAAAGAGCATTATCTGTAAGGTGGATGGCAAGTCACTCGGAACAGCAGAAATATGGGAGTAGCTTAGAGCATCGAAGAGATCAGAGGCAGAAGCCATGACGGGCCCTGGTGGGAGCCCCTCCCTCTCTGTCCCAGCCTTAATCCCCATGCTACCATTGTTGTGTCTTTCGTGATGCAAATATTACTGTCCTAGGTCTCAGTCCCAGATTACTTAATATAATATTTCAAAATACTTTGTCTAGTACTTCATAGTTTACAAGACATATCTGCCACATCATATGACATAACTGCTTTATGAGGCTATCTATGGTATATTACATATATGATACATATATATGGTATGTTGTATATATTATATATGGTACATATATATAGTATATTATATATATAATATCATGTACGTGGTATACTATCATATTATATTTGTGTGATAAAACTGACATTCTAACAATAATGATAATTAACTGAGGTATCTGGCAATAATATGTGAACTAATAGAAAAATACTCAGAGTGGATGTGATGGGGCTGGTGAGATATTTTCTTGGCCTAGGGAGTTTGTCAAAGCCCATCAGGTCATGTGTTGGCCTCACAAAGGACCAACCCAGAGCAAAGTCTATGGGTAGGCTTTGCCAAACGAAGTGAACTAAAGCACTTCCAAGTCAGGAAATGGCAAACTAGGATTTTTTGTGATGTTAACTTACTGGCTAAAGGAGACCAAATAGAAATTTACCTAAAGGCTAGCCTGTTATCCAGAATCCTTCAGTTGACCTTTGCCAGTGTTACCACAGCAATATTTTTCACCAATGCAGTGATTTTCAGTTTTGATCACATACTTCATGTTGACTTGGCTGAAGATCTGCTACAGCAAAACTTTTAGTCAATAGAATACATGAAGAACATGTTCTCTATTTTTGACAAATCTTAGAATGTAGCTCTTTGAAAATTTTTTCCACCATTTTGAATTAATGTGTCTAAAATTCTGCTCTTACATCTATGCCTTCCTCACACAATCCATGAAGCACCAGTTAATTCTAGTTTTTATGTGTCAGAGTGATTTTTCTAAACCACAATTCTAATTTCTAAATAAGGTCCAAATTCTTGCAGTGTAGGAAAGTTCAGTGTTCACATCAGTCTGCCTTTCCAATCTCCTATGTTTTCAGTCTCTCCACATACTCTCTACAACAGGAATGTGGAATTAATCATGACTTTTGGAACATTCACAGAACACATTATGCTCTTTTATTTCTGAGTATTTGTACACAAGGTGCCCTTCATTTGCTTCTGTACTTAGAAAATTTTTCTTCAACCTTGACTGTGGAGCTAAACAAATACCTGCTACATTAGGTCTACCTGAAAACCTTTCAGAAGCTCTTCCCTTCACAATACCAGAGCATTTTATCCATAAGTTATTACAAGTATTTATATGCTTGACTTCCTCACAGTACCCTTCCTCATGCACACGGCCCTGGACTAACACACATTGCAAATACACAGTTGATATCATTACCAAATACTATTGTTCAAAAATCCAACTGCTTGCTGTTTACTACATGTCAGATACTATAATAGGAACTTTCTGTGCACATTTTACTTAATTCTCACAACAGCCCAGTGAGTTCAAGACCCTAAATCAAACTCACATTTCCTGACCCCACATCCAAGCTTCCCCTCTGTCTTATCTGGTAGTGTGTATCTGAACAAGTCAATGTGCTAAACTAAAAGCACCTCGATAAGTAATCAATCCAGGAATAATTTGTAGCATCACTGTCATGCAGCAGTAGAATAGCAAAGGGTCAGTGTGGGCTGAAGGAAGCCAAGACAAAGTCTGACTAGGTAGGAAGGTTTGAACAGAAATCAAAAGTCAAAAAGACAACATAAGGTCAAACAAGGGAGCTGATCCTGGAAAAGTCAAATAAATTTAAAGAATGCAGAGTCGAAGTAAGAATCACAGTGTAAAGGTTTTAAGCCTAGGAAGACAATGTGGAAAATTAAAGAAAGCCATGTCACTTCCACTTAACAATTTGTTCTTCAACCAGGCTTTATGGCACCTGTCTGTAATCCCAGCTACTCAGAAAACTGAGGCTGGAAGATCAAAAGTTCAATCCGAGCCTAGATAGATTAGCAAAATACCATCTCAAAAAAATAATACCATTAAAAAGGACTTTGTGTGTAACTCATGACTCTCTGTATTCAATATCTAGCATTACCAAAAAGCAGAAAAACAAATAAAAGCAAAACAAAACCTTCATTTCTACTAAATCTCATGACCTCCTGGGCCTTCAATTTCATGGCTTTTGATAGTGATCTATGTACAAGGAGCTTTTTATATTCACTTTATCTCAACTGCAAGAAAAACAATTACATGTGAATGGTGGGAAATGGTGGTTGATGACGAACCTCAAGCAGACATTATCACAGGAATGTACTTGAGTGGCTCAATTGCAGGATGGGAGAGAGTCTGGAAAATGATTTCCAGATGTTAATATTGTTAAGGAAACTGAAAAGTTATATTTTTATGTAACATCTTCTAAATTTTAAATCACAAAGCCTAATGCAAATATGTTTAAAATGTTATGTGGGGCTTAGCTACGTCTTCAACTTTGTTGGAGTTAAGCACTAGTTAGAGAGCTTATTAAAATACATATTCTAGGACTTCACTGCAAGAGACTGTGACCCAGGAGGTCTTTAATGAGAGCTGGAAATGTGCATCCTTTACAACCTCCCAGGTCAAGTGAGACTGCTGGCCCACTTGGAATAGTACTGTCTAGATTCTAACAGTACCAGCTCAAGAATTCAGACTCATCCATTGTTTGGCACCACTGGTCTAGAGCTTTAGAGAGGAATCTGGGAGCAGGGGACAGTGAAGCAGACCATAGTCCTAGCACAAAAGTTGTCTTATCTTCACTTGGGTGCTTCTCTTGGGTGGCAAGCTTCAAAATAAGACAGAGGTGAGATAGCAAGCCTCCAAAAAGAGATTTTCTTTTCCAGCCTCAGACTGGGAAGAATTCAGGAAGTCACAAGGTGCACAAAGGGTGTATTGGAAAAGAAATGAGATGGAGAGGTGAGAGCTGAAGAGCTGGCACTTGTTGACTTGGAGGAGGACACACCAAGAGGAGATTCAGTGGCAGTCTCTGCAGCAATAAGAGAGGAAGGGAGGGAATCTGGGCAGGTTGGTGAATGGCCGATTTCAGTTTCGATTGTGGTTCAGCTAATATACTGTGAGCTTCCAGGACAGTAGGAGGGTGCAGCAGAGCAGGAACTCGAGCACCTGCCAGCTGTGAAAGATGGCCACGATGATCCTGATCTTTCTGAGAGTAAAATCAGACAAACAAGACACTTAGCATCTCAGGGGATGCATCTTTCTGCCAATATTTCTTGAAGGCAGGGCTAAGATTACTGCTAGTAAAGAAATTTTGGATCCTGTGTAGATTGAACTACTTGACTTTGGATCACCAAAGAATTGAAGATTTTCTTTTATTTCAAGTCACTTTCATTCCTTGGGTGGGTGAGAAGGTCTCTGTGAGGTGCTGACACTCCCAGCTCTAACCCTTGCTATCCTTCTCTCTGCACACATGAGACACCTTAGCTTCATAGTACCAAGTACACAGGTATAAACATTGATTGTCTCTGTGTTGTTTAATGGTATTTTTAAAAATTTCTTATATGGGAGATGATACTGATATTTCATTTTAAGTAGCAATAGAAAGTTCTATTAATAAATAAGTTCTAAATAAATTTAAGAAGGCAGAATCTACAGAATTGCAGAGCAATTTGCAGCACAGGACACTACTAGGTGATGGTTTTCTTAGTTATACAGATGGATGGGGATAACCTTTTGGAGGCAGTGACCAAGGTCAAAGTCAGGTGAGAAAACTTAACCCAGGTTAAAAGACATCTCCAGTCCCTGATGAAGGAATGTGTGGAGCTAGCACTGGGGACAAGCTTGCAGTGGAAGAGGGGCTCAGGATTCCATCACCTGTGTCTGTGGCCCCCTTCTCTCCAGCCCAGATCCTGGCCCATCCGGGCTGCAGCACTAGTGCTTTGAATGACCGAGCAAGTTTTCCCTCCAGCACCCTAGGTACTTCTCCATGTGACTTTTGCCAGTGGGAGCACCTCTATCTTCATGGTAAATGAGAGACCTGAATTCAGGAGATTACTCAGGCACAAAACAAGTACCACACACAAGCAGACCTCAAGAAACTCTAAAAGGCCTTAAAATGTAGGGTGCAAAATATAAGAAATTATATTTTAGTACTACTTCTGTAAATTCCTTGTTACTAATGTTTTAATAGCTGAAAAGCACCATCAATTTTCTCTTTAACCTTATCTTATTTGGAACAAAGAGCTTGAAATGTTTTATTTTTCCCAAACTGATTCTCATGCACAAACTATGATCTAGCACTGGCCTAAATTATATAATATTTGTATTGTAGATTTATTTCCTTCAAGCACATAAGACTCTCCTCATTAAGGAGGCAACAATACTTCACAATTAGGACTTCCAGTTTCAGAGGAGATAACCTTTGAAGATGTTGTTCAGAGAGAGATAGGTGTACTTAAAGGCTTAAGAACAAATTATATTGTTTAGGCAGGGTACATTCTCCTCAAAATAGGGTTCAAATCATTGCATAGTTTATTGGTTCATCTTTTAGATATCACTAAAGATGACCTTCAACTTACAGTGTGTTCAAATAACCACCAATTTTAAAGAATGTGGTCAATGTAGCAAGATTTTGTTTAAACTATGTTTGGCCAATGTCAATGTTAGTTTTTTCAAATTATGATTATTAACAAACCTTCTAGCTCAGTAAATTTTTTAAATGCATTTGCAATCAGCCTGACAGAGACATTATAGAAATGAATAATTTCTAACCACTAGTTATAAAAACCTGTAACATCCATCATGTTGCATAAATAGATCACTCGGGAAGGTAAAGCTTGCTTCTAGAAATAAAAGTTGTATAAAGGTGCTCATCCCTGATAAATTAAAGATTGCTACCTCACTCCTACTTTCCACACTGAACAGAACACCACAGGCAACTATTAATAGCATCGTTAGTTTCAAGAAGGCAGTGACTTGGAATTTGGATCTTAATGTACAGAAATAGATACTCATCTACTCTCCCAGCAATGCAACAATCTTAATGGAATAATCTTTTCAAAATGAAAACTCTATCCTAATGAAAGTCCTCCTTTTTATTGAAATAAGAACAGGGATGCAACAAAGTTAAGGCTCTTCATTTACATGAATAATCTCCCAACCTCCCCAGAAAAGTATATTTAAACCCAAGGATTATTTGTTGGAAATTTTAATGTTAAACTACCTACAGAACACATTTAGCTGCAGATAATACAAACTGATAGACATTTCCTTTTTTACTGAATATGGAACTTATAAATATTTATTTTAAAGGGTCAACAGTATAAGATTTCTGTTGCTTAACAAACTATAGACTACCATGTAAAATATAATTGCAGCTAAAGAGAATCAGTGTACTTAAACCCATAATATATTAGGATAGGGAACTGCATTTTAGAATAGCAGATTTTGTTTTCATGTCCCAGAAGCCAATTTTGTAGTAAACTAAACTGCCTTTGGGGACAATGTGTCTGCGTGTGTGGGGGCTGAAGGTACATGTGTTAAAGAGACAACTCTCTTCTGGTACCCAAGAAGCATGTTAGGATCAAATCTTGATGCATGTTCCTTGTGGGACAGAATTCAAATGTGAATCCTGTCCTCAGGAGCTCTGTAATATGCAGCCTGTGCTGGTGGTGACTATGGTCCAAGAGACAGGAGAGAATCACAGTTAATGCTTATGAAGTTGAGAAGTAACCACCCTCGCTCTGTGCACACACCTTAGCAACTGCATCTTCGCTGAGAAAAGTCAGAACACTTCATGCCATGTCTTTCAAATACCTCTTTCCTGTTCCCAATCCTCTTGTCAAATCAGAGAGGCATTTTAAGAGGGCAAAGATCAGAATGTCTGGATAAGTGTTATTGAAAAGATGAGAGGACTGGGAAAACTCCTTATCTGCCTTCCTGTCTGTATGCTAAGTCAGTCATTCCTTAAAATGATGCTCATATGATGGGACAAGGAGCACCCTTGAGAATGAGTGACTCACCGAAGTCACCAAAGCTAAACCAGTAACACTGTTGTGGGGGACACATCTTCTGTTTTCATAGATTTGGGCTGGCAGGGCTATAGATTAGTAGACACTGCCTGTGAAATTTCGCTAGGAAGTACTGTTGGACCTGTATACTCTTCCTGTGGACCCTCCCTCACTAGCTCCTTGTTGGTTCCTGGTAGATTTAATAAATTCTCAAGTGCTTTCTCAGTGTCTTGAAATCCTCAGCACATCTAGGCTATGGGTAAAACAGAGACCTTACAGAATCTTCTACAAAGAGATTTATCTCCTAAAACTGAATCTGGGCTGACCTTGAAACTTGCACTTGAGTCTCAGAGTGAGATTGTGTTGGTCCTAGGCCCATGCTTCAAGAGCCCTTGCACATTTTCCTCTTGCTCCTTGAACCCTGTTCCTAAGACATGAGTAAGTGCAAACCAGCCATGAAAAGGAACAGTGAGCCTTTCCACTGAAGACAAGTCTCAACCTGCCAGGCAACACAGATACAGGACAGACCCCAGCCAGGATCAGCCTAACCTGGCCTGGTTCTGCAGCCCACTGATCCTCAAGCCATTACTGATAGTTTTGTTTTTAAATCAATTAGATTTAAATCGTTGTTTATACAGTCCAGGCTATGATATCCCATGATTAATTTAAAGCTTTATAGGAGTCACTATTTCAGTTTGACATGGATGGATGGATGGATGTGAGTCACCAAACTCCAGGAAAAACAAGGTGAAACCCGAAAAGTTAGAGCAATAGAACTGCCATCCCACAAAGGCCTCAGGCCTTGTTTGAGGACAGTGAGATTATGGCATCAGCTTGCTCAAAAGAGACTTTGTTCCAATGGACCAGCATTGTGGATAGAAGGGATACTGGAAGTGCGATTTGGATTCAGAGAGAAGCTACTGGAAGGTGGTTCTTCTTGCTTTGAATTTGATGTGGGATAGGATCCCTCTACAGGTTCCTGAGTCTCCCAAAGTTCTCAGCAAGGATAATGAGGACAACTCCCCCGACAGTATCCATGGTCTTCTTATCAACCAGATGGATGCAATTAGATAAAGTTTCAAAGTAATTTGGATCAACAGAAATGTTCACTCCCCAAATGCCACAGAGCCTGTTTTGGTGTATGCTACACCAAAATAAAGGAGATTTCTGTCACATACAATCTATTCTGAGTACTATTAAAATTATTCTGCTGTTCTTAACCAACAGTGTGGGAAAAAATCTTTACCAGCTGTTCCTCAGACAAAGGGCTACTATCTAGAATATATAAAGAGCTAAAAAAAATCAGCCCACCCAAATTTAATGACCCAATTCAAAAATGGGCATCTGAAATGAGCAGATATTTTTCAGAGGAAGAAGTAAGAGAAGCTAAGAAGCACATGAAGAAATGCTCAACATCATTAGTCATTCGAGAGATGCAGATGAAAACAACATTGAGGTTTCATCTCACTCCACATAGAATGGCTGCCATTTTAGAATCAGCCAACAGCAAATGTTGGCGAGGCTGCGGAGAAGAAGGAACCCCTCTCCACTGTTGGTGGGACTGTAGACTCGTACAACCCCTGTGGAGATCAGTTTGGAGATTCCTCAAAAAGCTAGGATTGGAGGTCCCATTTGACCCAGTCATTGCCCTGCTAGGTATATACACACAAGAATTAAGGCTCATATCACAGTGACATATGTGTAGCCATGTTTATAGCAGCCCCATTTGTGATTCCTACATCTTGAAAACAATGCAAGTGTCCATCAACTGGAGATTGGATAAAAAAGCTGTGGTTCTTCTACAGAATGGAGTATTACTCTGCCATAAAAATGATAAGTTTGAATCATTTCTACTTAAATGGACATACCTTGAGGATATCCTCGTATGTGAAATAAATAAGGCACAGATAGGTACATATCGCATCTTTTCTCTGGTATGAGAAAATAAATATGTAAATGAGTCCTAGAACTGTATGTTATATATTGTGAAATAGAAAATGCTCAATGTAAAATAGGGTGAAGTGGGAAAAATTATGAGACTATAACAAAAAAGTAAGGAAACAAATTTTATGTATATGAGGGGGCAGTAGGGCGGGTAGGGCTATGGGAAAAAATGAGAATGAAGTCGTGTCTTATACTGGTACAAATCCCCATTATGGAGTGCAATCATGATGCATTTATGTAATGTACCAATAAAGATTTTTTAAAAATTTTAAAAATTATTCTGCCATTCTTTTCTTAGAAATTTGACTGTTATAAATGTGTTCATCTTACTTTTAAAATTGCATATTGTGTATTTAAAAACATATAATAACCAGGCACCATAGCCAGAGATTAGGTTTAGGGTGAGCCTCAATGTCAGCACTCAGTGTACCACCCCATAATGCTAATGTACCACCTGGATTCAGAACTGCTGACCTGGAGTCTACCTTCTTTATCCTACCTGATAGACAAGGTCTTTCACTCAACTTTACTTATTTTCTGCTTTACCATATCACCCAGGTTTTGTTGCAAGCCCCTGGAATTTCACTTCTAGATTTGTGCATTAAAAACAAACAAACAAAAAAAACTGTACTTATGTTCTGGGAATCCTTTTCACTTAATTTCAGCCTCATTAATAACAATTATTTAGGCCTAATTATGAGTTCAGCTAGTCCCTTTGCTCATCAGTGTGTTTTCCTTTTATGAAGTTCATATGTCAGTCAAGGTGCTTTCAGCCACAAAGAACAGAACCCCCTCCAGCAGTGGTTTGCAAAGTGGGGACATTTATCATTTCATAACTGGAATCCTGACATAGGGTCTTCCAGGGCTAGCTAATTTAGTGGCTTCACCATGTCATCGAGGTACCAGGTGTTCTTCATCTTTCTGTTCTGCCAGGCTCAGCATGCCAGCGAGTCCTCTATAGTTTTTAAATGGCAATAGCATTCCCTATTGTCACTTGCAGATAAGCAGCATCTGGAACAGGAAAAGATGTTTCTTCCCACAAGAGTTCAAGGAAAAAACATTTCCAGAAGAACTCACTTCAGTTTGTCTCTCTCATCTTGACAAGAAAAACAAGATCACTGCAGCTCATATACCCTAACCATGATCCATCTCTGTGGCTCAGAAGGGACCAGTGTCTCTTGTCTGCATGTCCATCTGAAAGCCAGACAAAATTCTGGATTCTGTCAGCCAGAATTCTGGATTCTGTCAGCCAGGGAAAACAATGATGAAACTAATAATACTTGTCAAACACATTGTGAAACATTTAAATTTGTGTGTGTTTTCTCAAAAAAAAAACTTAGTAAGGTTTTTATTTTTTAAAAATGTATTAGTCTTCAAACTTGAGTGACACTTGTGATATGTAGTATGTCAATCTTGATTAGAAATACTTTCTTACCAAGTATTTTTAATCATTGATCCCATTTTGCCAGAACCTTTAAATTAAGTCTTCATTGAGTTTTAACATGACTTTAAAAATCAATAAAAAATGTGTATGGAACAAAAATGTTAAAAGCAACATAAAAAGTGAATAACAGGCCAGGGAGAAGAACTTCAGCTTATATCAAGGAGTGAAGGCTAATATTCTAAATGTGGAGCTAGCTTCTGAACCAGAGAAAAAAACAACTGTATGTATCATGCCTAATTATCAACTCGCATTGGCAAGAACTGAATAGAAATGTTACAGATAAGCCTAAGCGTAATGTCAAGTGCTTCCTACTCACCAGACATGGGAAACTGTGAGCATGAATAAATGCAGTGGATTGAAACTCACCAATATTTAAAATCTGTCTTTCGCAATGATATTTTAGAACAAAACAAAAATGTATAAATAGAAACATTTTGGTTTATCATTGGAAGTAGCTATGGCACAGACTATTTAATCTAAAATTTAATCATTAAAAAAGAAAGTAGTTTGTCTTTAATCAGATCTTGACATTAGCCATAGTGTCATGGCTAATCTTGACATTAGCCATTATGTGATGCCTAACATCACATAGTGAGAACCAGATCTGTGGGCTTTCCAGTGGAAAGACACATGTTATCTAAAAGTAGTCTTGCCAAAAACTCAGGTCTTGATCAAAATCAAACTATCAATTTCCTATCAGAAGATAGGAAAAAAGGTAAGTGATACCAAAGTAAGGATGACCATAAGGAAAATACTGACAGTGAAAAACTTTATAAGACAAACAACCCAGTTCCTTCTATGAATTAATTTCAGGAAGAAGAAGAAGAAGAAGAAGAAGAAGAAGAAGAAGAAGAAGAAGAAGAAGAAGAAGAAGAAGAAGAAGAAGAAGAAGGAGAAGGAGAAGGAGAAGGAGAAGGAGAAGGAGAAGGAGAAGGAGAAGGAGAAGGAGAAGAAGAAGAGGAGAAGGAGAAAAAGAAGAAAGAAGAGGAGGAGGAGGAACAAGAACTAGAAGAACAAGAACAAGAGGAGGAGAAGGAAGGGAAAGCAGGAAGGAGAAAAGAAGAAGGAGAGGAAGAGAGGAGAGATAGAAGGAGAACAAAGATGGGGAAGAGAAGGACAGGTAGAAGGAGGAAGAGAGGAAAGGAAAGAGAAGGAAGAAGGAGAGGTGACAAAGGAAAAGGCAAAGTAAGGAGAGGGAAGGGAAGGAGAAAATGAAAAGAAAGAGACAAATGGGAGGAGGAGGAGAAGAAAGAAGACAGAACAGAAAAGGAGAAGAGAGAAAGAAGAATGGGAGAATGAAGAGATTTAGATGTATGAGTTATCAAGAAAATGTTAAAATGCATGGATTGTGTGATTTCTATTCAATCAAATAAACTATAAAATAAAACAAGAAAATTTGAACATTGACTAATGATTTCAAGAGATTTATGATTTTTTAAAATTAGAGTTGCTTCTTTAAAAATGCATCTCAATCTTTTCAAAATATGTGATGAAATATACATGAAATAATGATATGTAGGGTTTGTTTTCAAGCAATCTGTTGAGAAGAGGAAGGGGTAGGGTTAGATGAAACAAGGTTGGACATAATTATTTGAAATGGGTAACAGACTGTGTAAGAATTAAATTGCTTTCTAGATACAAAACACACATGGGCAAGGGCACACACACACACACACACACACACGCACACACACACACACACTATAAATCTACTTTTCTGGAGAAGTTTGACTAACACTAACAGTTTATAGCACCTCTCCTCCTCAGTGAAGTCCCAAAACTTCAGCATGATAGATCAGTGGCCGATGACTTTCTAAAAAGAGGCCTTTTCCTTTAAAAAAAAAAAAATGGACGTATCTTCTCAGTTCTGGGAAATTTTACGTTGAGTCCCTATTGTCTCCTATCAAGTGACCTTGGATTTCTCAGTTCCATTGACCGAGTCTCTTAATTTCAGCTTTAACATTTTTATGCACTCTTTGCAGAAGAATTCCTTCCCTCAATCTTCCACAATGTTCAGTTTTATTCATGACGATTTTACCATTAGGTTCATCTGTGAAGTCTTATTTGTAATTCCTAAAAAAAAAAAAAAAAAATTATATTTAGGCTCCGTCACATCTGTAATATTAGGCAAATCTTTAACCTCTCTGAGTTTCAGTTTCAGTTTTAGTTTTTCTATAAAATGGGGCAAGTGATAGCAGTTCATATTCCACAGGTAAAATTTTAAAAAAATCTACAAAATTTTTAGTGTTAAATGAAATACAGAATAGTGTATGAAAAAAACTTCAAATGAGATGCTCAATTGTTATTAGCTTTCAGAGAACCACTCCTTATTTTTTCAAATGTGAAATGTTTTCAAACCTCAAAAAATACCATTTGAACTTTCCAAAATTTTATACTTTTTCTTCCACAGACTCTGCTTTCCTTGGGATTTTCCTCTCAGTTATTTTCAGTCCGATTCACTATTTTGTGTCATTTGTTTTCTTCTAATGTTTTGTTATTCTTGGCTGCATGTTTTAACATAGAAAATGGATATAGAGAGATTACTATGAGTACTGCAAATTCTACCACTGTGACTTTTCTCAAACACTTTCTTCATAAAAATTCTGTTTTATGACTGCATTGGTAAACAATGAAGAAATATAAACCTAATTTTTAGAAATTCAGATTTTCAAACAAATTACAATGTTTCCTATGTTCCTAACAGCACCCTGGACATCCTGTGCTTATTACACAGTGATTGTGGTTTGTAATTACTAGGACATGCTGAAGAGTCCTAGGCCTGTACAAGAAGCTTCTGGCCTCTGTGCTACAGGACTCTCATCACCAGGCAGCCACTAGACCTTACCTTGCACATGCTCTTACCTCCAGTTGTACAGCATAAACTAAGAAAACTGAGGGGCATCCAATCTGTGGTCAGAGAAGTGTTCTCACAGAGTTACTCCAAGGACAAGTGCTACATCCAGCTACTGAGAAGGCGTGGATGAGGCCAGATGTTAGACAACCTCCCCAATCCTGCCTCCAGTACCAAGGACTGAATCCCAGGTCCCAGCCTGCTATGCATGCTCTCTACCCCAGAGGCACGAGCCCAGCCCTATCTTTACATTTTTATGATGTTGTCAGTTTATATATTACACTGACTGACCCTGGGTAGCTACCTTGTCAGACTGTTTTAATATTTTACTTTAAAGCACAGACATTTTAAATAACTCAAGAAGAAAAGGACAGTCCATTATATCTACCCAAATACTGAGAACTGTTATTGTACTTTCTTTGTTACTGAGGTGCCAGACTTCTTTCTGATATTGTTTCCCTTTGTCTAAAGAAATTCTTATTAGCAATTATTTGCAAGTACAGGGAATGAATTTGCTTAGACACTAGATATCATTCAACTGAGTATGTCTTATCTTTATTTCATGCTTAAAGATATTTTTTGTAGATACAGAATTTTTTCTGTGTCTCTTTTCTCTTTTCCTTTTTTTAGCAATTTAAAAGTGTGGTGTACTCTTCTGGACTCCCATGAGAAATCTGTTGTCATTTGAATAATTTCTTTCTTCCAAGTAATATATCAATTTTCTCTGGCAATTTTCCTTTTCTCCCGTTTTTACTTTCCATTGATTTCATTCTGATGTTTCTAAGGATAGATTTCTTTGAGTCTATCCTGTTGAGGATTTACTGTGTTTCTCAACTCTGTAGATTGATTTCTTTTGTCAACTTTGGGATATTTTCAGCCACTATTTTTTCTTTCAAAATTCTTATCAGCAATGTACTTTAACCCCTCCTTTGTAAAGTCTAATGACAGAAGAGTTAGACCTTTTGGAGTTGTTCTTCTTTGCCATTCAGAGTGAATAATTTACATTGGTGTATATTCCAATTTGCTGACTTTCTCCTCGTAATATCCATCCTGACATTGAGCCTATCCAGTTAACTTTTGTTATTGTATTTTACAGTTGTGGAATTTCTACTTGTTTCTCCTTATCTTCAGTGTTTTGTTAAGACTTTCCACCTCCTCACTCATGTTAGCAGCATTTTCAATCATTCTTGAAACAGCATTACAACAGCTGCCTGGAAGCCGTTGTCAGATAATAACAGCACCCCTGTCATAGCCTTTTGATTGTTCTTTTCTATGCAAGTGAAAAATTTCTGGGACTCTATGCAGATGAATTGTGGATTGAATATCTAGGAGTGTAGTTACTAAATATTTAAAAATATAATTTTAGTAATAAAACTTGGCTGTTTCAAAATTAATGCATACTCATTATGAAAGAAATGTTTTTAAAAATAAAAAACAAAAAGAAAAAATCACCTGTGATGTAATTACATGGAGAACATTATTTGCCTTTATTTGCATGTAATCTGTGTCAGGATTTATCTGATGTTTAGTTTCTACATAATCAATTTGATTTCTGAGATCTCTTTCCCTCCTCAAATACAAATTTTAATGCTCTGATAGCTGTGTTAACTTCCTTCTAATCATTCTTTTCCTCTTCATCATCCCTCTTCATTTAATCTTGTCTTTACCTTTTCTCCTGTTATCTTTTGTATTTATTCTGCTAGGTTATTCTCCACCTGTCACCCCTTTTATTGGTGTCTATTTCCCCACACAGGTCACATTCTCCTACATTACTGAGGTTTCCAAAAGAGTTTTTCTAATGTTCTTTTGCATTCAGCAGTAAGTCGTTTTCCTGTCAAGTTGAAATACCATAAATTTCCAGTAACTTTCAAAGTTCCTCATGTTGCTGTTGCTATATGCTTCTTCCCTATTCAGATGATAATAGAGTTTGTAAGATTAATAGTTCTGAATTTTTCAATATGGAGAGTATAGTTTACATGTCATGATCTCTCAACCATTCCCGATATCTACTAGATTTTTTTATCTATACAGATAACTAGATCTCATGGACTATTCTCTAAGAATGTGATGAGGGGCTGTAATTTTTCAGGAAGGTATAGTCCCTTTGGTTTCACATAATGAACCACAGATATGTTCTTAGCTGTTGTCATGAATCCAACACAATCAATGATATGACCAGCAGAAATTTCATCCTAGATTCTAACAATAAAATATCTTTCAAGGTCAGTTTCAATACTGTAGTTATTTAAAAGTTGAGCCAGGTGCTAGCCATTTAAACCACAGATACTTAAATTTTTTAAATGTTAATTTACACTCAGTATTCCTATTTATTGATTTAGCTGATTATTTATTATCTGATAAAGTAATAGAAATATTCAATAAAATAATTTAAACATATCTTCAATGAATGTGAAACTTGTAGTGGATAAAAGTATATTTTAGAAAGTAAATCAAGCCTATAGAATTCAAAAACACAAATACTACAATCCAAAAGGAATGACAAATTGGTTCAGTTACCATTGTTGGTGTTGGTGTGAACTTTACTTTCTCAAGTTTGTCTCTAAGCTTTCTGTCAGCTAAAGGACAAATGGAAGGGTACTAAGTCATTCTCAGATATCAAACTATCCTAATTCTCTAAAGAAATTAGTGACACTAAATGTAAAAGAATTGCACTGGAGGAAGTTTTGAGCATTGTATTAATGTCTTCATTATCAGTCACTCCATAGAAAATACAGCTGTAAGACCCTTATCATTGTTTCTTATAGTATATTTCAATATATGCTAAAATAATTGAAAGACAGATATTAAAAACAATTTAATGAAGGAAATTCTTCCAGAGGGCATTAATGAGTTGCAAGCTATGGGATTTTTATTTAATTTAATTTAATCTTAGATTACATTTTGAAGTATCTTGATAAATCCATGAACATAAATCCTTCAAATAATCTATTGATTTTTTCAGTAGGCTTTTGACAGTATTTCAGTCTTTCAATTATTTCAACAACCTAAGGTAATATCCTATTCTTACTAAATTATGTTTGAGGAAGTGGAAATTCTAAGGAGTAAATGCTTTGTTTAGGATCAAACAGCTGGTGAAGTGGTTGGGAAGAAACCTAAGCACCAGTCTTCCCATTTCAGTTAACCATCTGCATGTACAAAGCATCTATTGTGCGTTAGGCACTGCCGAAGGACATGGCAATAGATAATTGAATAAGATGTAATCCCTGTTCCAAAGAGCTGGCAAGAAAACATACACAAAGAAATCATTTGGCAAAGCTCCTTAATCCTGCTAATAAAATACTGGCACTCATGGAGTGGACAGTTTGAGGACAGAAAACTATTGGATGCAAGTAAATATTCCTGGACATCTCCTCCAGATAATGTTCTAAATGTTATGACAGATATTTTGATTAAAAAGTCCTACATGCATTTGGAGAAACATAAATAGAAAGGACTGATGGTATAATCATATCATGGAGTTGCTGATCCTTTTTCAGAAAACTCAGGAGAAAGGAAGAATGACAATGCATTTATTCTCAGGACCATAATAACAAATTTGTAGTTATATTTGGCTGTATTGGGAAATAGCATTTGGTGACATGATGTAGTTTCAATCATAAAAGTTTTTCAAATGTAGATGGGAACATTTTGACCCAAGTATTTCAAATTCTGAGAAGTAAATTGTTTGTTGGTGGCATTGCTGGTGGTGCTCATCCTTGGAAGGACGCTCTCCCTGGGAAGTGGTTCAGTAGGGGCTACATGACCATGTGTAAGGAAGCACAGGATGACTGACTTGGTGTTTATCATCTTTAAAATCAAATCTTATGCAAAACTTAGTATATAAAACAGATGAAAAGGAGGCCGGTCTGTTGACTAAATCCAGGATAAGGGACTATGAATCTATCTCTACCATACTGGTACAGCAAAAGACTTGTGACCAAGTAATTTGTAAGGAGCTGGGAAACTGCAGAGACTGGTTTCCAGTCTTTCAACTGTGTCATAACAAGGGGAGGCACAATGACCAGGCTTGCCTGAGTCTTAGAAAACCACTAAAACCATCATGGGGCCCACCCTTATGATCTCAACTATTCCTAATTACTTCCTATACCCAGACCCTCCAAATACTTTTAACATATTAAATCAAAAAGTCAGAAAAGAAAACAAAGCTTTTCTTTGGGGGTTGTAGGGTGGTTAGGGGAATGAGAAAAAAATGAGAATCAAGTTAAGTTATATCCAGATTGTCAACACTGACTGTGATCATGAAATATATATGTGTATATATATATATATATATATATAATGTACCTATTTTGCAATAAAATCAAAAAAGAAAAGTTAGTTAATAACATATGAACTTTTAGGGGACACAGTCAATCCATAGTGATCTATATTGTGTCACTGGCTTTTCACTGACCACCCTTGAGTCAGTCACTGAGGAACGGTTGGACTAGCATTGCCAACTCAAAGACCCTAGAAATCTACCTTATAGTAGTCATGGTTGCTTCCCTCAGCTGGTCACTAGAGAGCATGCTTTTAGCAGCCTTTAGAAAACTACTCATAATTTACATTTTGGGATCTTCCTTAGGTGGTCACTTCAATAATTCAACTATAGGCAGAGTAGATAGACTCTGGGAATCAAGATTAAAAAGAAAATAAAGAACAACTCTCAATAACGACCCCTCCCAAAAAAAGACCCAACAATCTTTTAGCTTACAGTAACAGTCACACCAAACCCACTGCAGCATCTAATTGAAATATTGATTCTTTGGCTGGTTTCTAACTTAAAATTCCAAAGCACAGAGTTCTCTGCCATAGACACAGCTCCTCTGCAGAATCACAGTACAGAGCACACAGTGTTTCCTTAACATTAAGCTTCCCCAGGCTTTCATTTCAATTAGTCATAAAAAAGATCAAGGAAGAAAGTATTGTCGGAAAGATTCCAGTCAGTGTTTTATTGCCTGAACACTACTCAGAATTAACTCTTTCATAGCACAAATGGGATTCTGCAGCGGGAAGGATGCTTTCTTTTTACAGGTAGGAAGCTAAAGAGAAAATAAACAAAATCTACTTTTTTTGAAGTGATTTTTTTCAATATGTTTGCATCCTACAATCTCATTTATGGCATTAAAATTTGTTTTAAACAAGCAGCCAATTTATGCCAAGAAATTATCACAAATCCAACTTTTGCTACTTTTATATTTTCATTTAGATTCTAAGAGCAACACAATCCCTTGACATTATTGTCTCCCATGAATACTAATTATGTCACCACAACTGTGTGTCTGCTAATCTTCCAGAAATAATGTGAGAATTACTGGGACACGATAGGAGCAGAATGGAATTAGAAACCTATTTTGTGAATTTGTCAAAACTACCAGCTTTCTAAGAGTGGTAAAAGCGCATATCGAGAAATTCTTTCATCGAAGGGCAAATTACCACCAGAAAGATAAATGATGATTCTTAATACCACACTTCGAGCACAATCTAGTTGCCAGGGCAAGGCAGTTTCTGTGGGTTCTTTTATTCTTACAAGAAATTCAGTTCACAGAACCCAGGATTTTTATCTCAGAGACCAGCCCCAGCTCCAGATAAGACCTGTTTTTAATCATGTTTAATGGGTCTGCTTCCTCGGAGAATAAGAATGAGGGTGAAAATCTCTCCAGCAGGGAGGACAGTAAACTTGCTCTGGGTACCAGGACCTAACTGCCTTCCCAAATGAAGGAAAATATTTGCTATAGCACTGGATTCTACCTTGTTAGTCTCAAATAATTGTTAGATAAATAAAAATACTGGTTTTGGCTCATCCAGAGCCCCGCTCCCTTTCCCACTCCACCTCCCCGCCACTGCCCATGAAAGTCTCCTGTTGAGATTGAAGGGAACTTCAACCATTTTTTTCCCTTAAGCTATCAGAAACAGATCCACCACTGAGCGGATCTAGCAAGGATCACCACATGGTCATGCACAGCAGTTTGAGAATGGCACCACACTTAACTCCCAGAACTCTGATCCAGGCTTTTTCCGGTGCTCTGAGCTACCAAATTTACATCATTTTTGAAACCAAGTCTCAGCCTATTTCTCCAAGTCATTTCTCTTCCCGACCCTGGGCGGGTGGCACTGATCCTGTTAACAGTCATTTGGTTCTAGGGTACCGACTGCAGGCTCCTACTGGTCTCTGTGATTCCAATCTTACCCCACCTCTCCCATCTCTCAGCATCATCTCAACTTCAGCCAAGTTCAAAGCCAAGAATCTGTCTTTGTGCTTCACAGTTCTGCTCTGCAGCACTGAGAACCTGCAAGGGGTGCTGGCCGACCCAGCACACGCTCGCGTGTACACCTCACCTCAGTGAATCCTTCCATTTGATTTCCATGTCTCCTTCAGCTGGACTCTCCCTCCCATCTCCCAGACTGCTTCCTCTCTGTGCCCTCCTACCTCCCGTCCTGCCCACTACTCCTTCACTCACCACACCTAAGTCTGGTTTGGGGTCTCATCTTCCCTGATCACGGGCTCCCAGGTCTCCATCTTCGTTCTCACATGAGATTCAGAGTTATCACACAAAGCACTACATCGTCAGTGGTTTCCCTTCGTCGGGGTTCAGCTTCTCCCCATCACTAACCAACGAGCGTGCAGGCATCAGACAAGACCGCGTCTGCTGACTTACAAATATTGACAAGAACAGGTGACAAGTTGTGGGGAGTGTTGACACAGCCTGTGTTTCCATGCGTCAATTACCCCATCCGTTCTCTTTTTGTAATGCAGTGAATGATTTCAGGTACAGCTCACCTGTGCCCTTTCCAATCCTCTCACAGGTTCAGATCAGGAACTTTTGACATAATTCTTCCTTTGAATTTTAAAACCTGATATTAGACAACCGTGTGTTTTTCTTTAAAGAGCTCCATCACCAGGCTCATAAAATACTGTATTTGAGAAGAATGAAATTCTTAATTGTGTCTGAGATGAAATATATGAATAAATAAAGAGCTCATTAATATTTTATTAATAGCTATGGCTATTTTCTAGAATGGCACGTGCTATGCCAAGAGCAGCTGGTGGTATTTTAAGTATCTTTTTATATGTCTGTTTCCCACTCTTGATTCCAGGATAATTGCCTGATTCAGGTTGTGTGGCCAGAACCCAGCGTAGTTTCTGGCACATGATAAAAACTCAATACTTTTTGAATGAAACATTTATGTCATCCTCAATCCTCTATGGAGCCTTAGCTAGGTTTTCTCACTTTTCCTAATATTCTTGAACAAAACTCATACTACATCATGAAGAAATTTACCTCCCATAACATCCACTTGTTGCCTATCTCCTCCTCTAACACCAAAGCAAAACATCCCCAACTTCTCCTTCACATATTGCTTCTGTGCCAAATACACATTCACCCAGGCCAACATTTCCCTGATCTTATCACTTCAGACACTGTCATGAGGTTCTAACCCCTATAACAATATTCTCCATAGGGTCAATCTCCAATTCAGAATGTAGCTCTATCCAGGCCACAGTGTAGGGGCTTCTGTCTCTTTCATTATTGGTTTAATATCTTTGTAAATGCTTTCAAAGTGCATCTACTTTTATAATAGCTACTAAACTGCAAAAGAAATGCCTTCAAACACACACAAACACACACACACACACACACACACACACACACACACACACACACACACACACACAATTTTTCCATTTACTGTTTCCAGAAGAGATGTTCCTGGCTCTAGTTAATCTTCAATATCAAAGTGACTGGATGGAGACAATCCGTGAATGGGACATAAGTCATGAGTTCACTGTACTCATCAGGGGATTAATCCAGCTGAACGTGCTATTGGAAAGTGGGAACAGTCAGAAGAAGTGTGTCACTGTGAACCTGACTTTGCCACATACACTTCTCACTATCACTCATGCTCCACTTCCAGGTAACCACAAGGGAACAGCTTTGCCCCACTTCTTCCTTCTACCATGATGTTCCTGCCTTGGAGAAGCCAGTCATAGACTAAAATTCTCTAACTATGAGCAAAATAAACTTTTTCTCTTCAAGTTGAGGGTCCTCAGCATTTTGTTCCAGCCACCAGAAAGCTGACCAATGACATCCCTCCTACTATTTAAAGTTGATCCCCATCCTTGGATCCTGACCCAGTCTCATTCTACCTTTCCAAGAATTTAACACCTTCACTTTTAAGTCTCTATTAACATTTGGGCAACCCCTTCCTCCCTGCAAACATCCCTCCATATCTTTAAACCTGCTCAAGTGCCTCTTTTCATAGAGATAGATAGATAGATCGATATAGATATGTGGAGACAGACAAACAGACAGACAGACAGATAGTTCAATAGACAAAGTCAGGCTTAAGTATTGTTTTCCACCCCCATGACATTTCCCACATTCTCATACCAAGGTCATGAGTAACTAGTTTTACTAAATCCAAATAACACTCAACCTTCAACTTTTGCTTCATTTTTCCATCCAACACCATTGCTTCTCCATACCGTTGTCTCTCCTTGATTTCCATGACATCTTCCAGTGTTCTTTCTCTGCCCACTCTTTTACTTCCTTTTCAGTTCATCTTCAAGTGTCAAAGCTCTTTGGCTTGAACTTTGAGCCTCCAACCTTTCACTCTATATATTCTGTCTAGAAAATGCTATTCCCTGTCATATCAGTTACCAACATACAATCTAATGTCAAATCTTATTTCCAGTCCGAATCTTTCTCCTAAGTTTTGGATATAAAATACAAAGTGAAAGTATGTTCCCTATCATCATATGTATATAAAATGTAAATTTATATAAATATTTATATATGCATATGAATATTTCATGAGTTCCTCTACTCAACATTGGAAAATAGACTTCTCTAATTCTTTCCTCCTTCTGTTCTTTTATTTCTGTGAACACCAAGATCAACTCTCTAGCATGCTCTGAGAGGTTTACAGTGCGATGAGTTGTGGACTCATGGACTGGTTTGCAGAACTGGTGAAACTCAGTGAGACAAACTTTGGCTATAGTTTGATGTTTCCTACATCTCTGCCACCAGCGCCTCCTGTCTAAACTTCCACCAGACACTTCGATCACATTTCCAGCACATCTCATAACTTTAGAGCAATTTTAAGTGATGGCGGTGGTGATTAGTCTCAGTTCTCTGCAGAATGCTGTCCCACATTTAAAATTCCATTCCTTTTTAAATCAAAAGTTTAATTCCTCACCAAATTTAAATCTCCCTGCTTCCATCTCTGCCTAGGATCAGGCCTGACTTGTAGACCAAAAATCTATGTCTAAGGAAATGGGCAAGGTGTGGTCTTCTATTCTTTTATGCCATATGACCTTCTCTCTCTGAGGCTTCTATGGGTAAAGGGCTTATAAGTCACTGTGTGCCTCTAGGCAAGTCACTCCAATCCCTGGCTCTCACTTCACAAAATTAAGACAATTGCTATAAATGACCCCGATGGGCTCTTCCACGCCTAATATCACAAGATCTTTTGATTCTCTTTTTCTGATTAATACATATTCATTTGTCCAAATTCCTTGCTAGTTTTTAAACTCCTAAATCTCCTGCTTATCTACAAGCTCATAAAAAACCCTGCAGATCCATTAGGCACAATTTTTTCACTAAAAGCAACATATGAAGAGGCTAAGAAATGAGCCTTGCATTTCCAGAGAGTTGCATCAGCAAAGTGTCTTGTTAACATCCTCATCTCCTCCCGCATTACCGAGGCTAATACAGCATTTCTCATTCCGTGTCACAAGTGGGTCACATATATTTTTCCTAGATCATGGTCACTTTTCAGGTAGAGGAGTTTATAGCCTTGCTGTGTCCTTGGCCATAAGCACCTCAATTACCCCTGAAATGGTGACCTGTGGTTACATCTAAACATGTTTTCTCTTCCAATTTCTTAACTGTTATGTTTAGTTATTTTAAACCCATCCAGTTTTCTTATAATGTATTTATATATGGGACTTCTAATATGAAGATGATATTAGTGATCAAACTTTGTCGATACCTGTATGATTTCAAATAAAATTTTGGATACCTCCGCATTTTCTCGAATACCTTAAATCACAACCTTCTAGATGGAAATATATTTCATTCAAGTTGACAGCAATCACAAATTATAAATTCATGTGTGCTTATTTGTGAGAAAGACAATCTAATGTAATTTTAGTAGAAATAATGTATATAGATAATTTTAAAATAAATATACTTGTACCCTATTCCATCTCATTCTATAAAGTAAAGCTTCCAAGTAGAAAAACTGTCCAACTCTTAGCAGTTTTCTGGCATTTAATTCAATATTTATTTCTTTCACTGCTCATTCTTGATTGTTCAACTGTAAACATTATCTTTTGGTTTCTGGGTTAGGATAAAGGTTTGGATACTGTGACAGAATAAAATGACATTGCCCTAAAATACAAGCTTATTTTTCTTTGAAAAGTATAGCAGAATATCCAGTTATGAAGACCCTTAGTCTCCAGATGCAAACTGGCTTATCACTTTGACCACATTTCAGCTAATAGGATGGGGAGAAGAAAATATGAGAACTCATTACCTTGTCTTTCCATGTCTAGAATTTGGTACCATGTCCCAATCTGGCCAGAAGGGAAGGTGACAACATTGATCTGTATTCTGGGTAGTTACACTATAATTTGTGATTGCCAAAATCCTTTTTCAATGGAAGAAAAGAGTATATGTTGCTGGAAAACTGTCGGTTTCTTCCACAATTTTCTACTTTGAAATAAAAGCATTTTATTCTTGTACATATTCTGTATGAACACACACAGATACTCAACTCACACTTTGCTACCTGTTCCCCAAATATAATCTCTCAGTTTTAGTTAAATCAGTTACTTACATCTTAATTGTAATATACTCTCTCTCTCTCTTGTCCATCAGGAAATGTATAATGTCTTGGTTATTTCTCTGTACTGGTTGGCCATTGTGTTAACAAGGTTTACCTACTCTCATAAGTAACCATTAATTTTAAGGATCTTTAGATTCAGCTCTAGTTCACCTGTATCCTCTTCTCCTCATAGAACAAGTCAGCTAACAAGCATACACGCCTTACATGGTGATTGCAGCAAACAAAGAGGGAGGAAAAAACCTTACAAATCTCTTAAAACTTAGGCTTACATCCAGTCACCCTTACCTTGACATGTCTTCCCAAGAAAATTACAGGAGTAAGCCGAAAGTCACGTCTACTCACTGTCAGGAGAAGTCAAATGTGTGAGTACAAGAAAAAAATGAAGAATGGGGACAAATACCACAAGGTTTCATTCTCTTGTCCTGATCCAGTGATTGCTCTCCAGATTGCTGTGTACCCAACACTCTGGGTTTTGCCTGACTTACAAAGGAAATGTACTTACTCTTATGTAAGGACCACTTACATAGGGTATAGGACCATAGAACCACTTCTTTCCAGAATTCTCTATCTTCCTTTACCTCAGCTTTTTCTCTCTTTTAAAATAAATGTCTATATATCCTCATATGGCTTTTGTATTTTAAACTGAAGCAAGAAATTATTCTTATCACCTCAGCAGGTGTTAAATGGCTACTGTGTGGACATACAACAGATACCTAGCCCTTTTAAAAAGGAGGGTGTCCCAAAGGTCGTTATTCATAAGCATCTACTCCTATAATTTGTCAGTGTCCTACCAGGAAGATTTTTCAAATTTTAATCTGAAGAAATTGATGGCCACCAACATTCTCAGCACTGAGACGGGAGTGTGAGGACCCTCACTAAAATAACTCTTAAGGAATGATTCAAGAGAAAACGATTCCAATGGAAGGTCTAATACACAAAAAAGAGTAAGAAGCAAGTGGTAGATCTAAAATGGAAGAATAAAACACAACGCTAGCAATTTTTAACAGCAACCCAGTTCTCTGCTCTTAAGTGTATGTCTGAGGTGTGTAGTGTCTCACAGTGGTGTTGTTTATAACAGAAATGTCTGGAGGGAAATATCCATAGGCAAGGGAATGAATACAAGATCTTCACACACCCATAAATATTACATAAATTTGGCCAGGGAAGAAGAGCAATGGTATGAAACAATGTATATCCTAAGAAATATAATGTAGAGTTAAGAAAAATAAAGTCTTAGAATAGAATGCAAATCTTGAAAACTTCCAACAAAACTGCTGAACTTCTTCCTACTGTTTCTGAGATTAAGTAAAATTTTTTTTTAAAAAAATCAGTTAAATAACAAGTACAAAATTCAGAAGAGTGGCTCTTTCTCAGTCATGTAGAAGGATGAGATAGAGGTAAAGTACATAATTATTTAGAGGTAATGGTTACACCGTGAATTTGGTGGTGGGCTTTTGGGTGTTCTTTATATCATTTTGTTTTAGAATTTGCATATATCATGAAGTATATGTGAATATTTTTATATAAAAAGGAAAAAGAAAGATAAGAATAAATACTATAACAAAATAGCATATGAGTCAGATTTTTCAGAATTAAGGTGTATCCAGAATCCTTGATACATATATATATAACTGATATACATAAATATAAATGATGTATATATAAATATATATTTACATATAAATATCTACATATATGTATATATGTATATAAATACATATATATGCTATACATAAAGAAAATTATATATAAATATATATAAATTGACACATACAAATATATAGAATCCTTGGTACATATATATGATTGATATATAAAAATATATATGCATATATTATAATTATATTCAATATATAATTGATTTATACATATAAACAGAGTTTCAAGCTATATAGATATATAAAAGTTATAAGACAAACAAATATAAACAAAGAAGATAAAAAACTATAATACTAGAATAAAAGTCTGGAGAGAAAAAAGTAAAAGGAGCAAATAAATTTTTAAAAACAAGTAAAAGTTAAAAACCTATCAATAATCAAAATGTATATAAATTGACATATTCACCAACTAAAAGACGCAAATTAGAATTTTTTTAAATCTAGCCAAATGTATCTGAGATACATTTAAAAACATAAGAAAGTTTAAAAAATAAAAAGATTGACAATTATGTATGAGGAATATGGTAAACAAAGGAAAATGAGTTTTTTTAAATTTTCTTTTCCTAATACCAATGACTGAACTCAAGACCTTGTGCTTAGGAGACAGGCTCAGTGCCAGTGAAGTAAATCATTGGCCCAACAAAATGTTTATGATAAGAGAAAAAACAGACTTTAAGGTCAAAAGCATTATTAGATGTAAGTAGAATGACTATATTATGGCAACTTTTTATTTACTTCAAAAAGTATCATAAATGACCATCACCTAACAATGTAGCCTCAAAATATATAAAGAAATCTATAATATAAAGCTAAGGTGCTCCCCATCTAACCTCCAGGAAGATTTGCATGCTAGACCATGAAGTCCATCTCCCTCCCCATGTCACTGCCATACTCCACTTTGTCCTATTCTCCGTTGGAGCAATACCCCCTCCCTGTGTTTCTCTGTCATAAGACCCTGCTGAGCTTACCCAACAAGAAACCATTTTCCCCTTTCCTTAACTGACACTCCATTTTAGGTAAGAATAGTATTACTGGGTTAAATCCAAATTCCACCTATCATTCTGTCCCCTTGTTTCCAATAATCCAACCTACTCCCTTTAATTCTAGAACCTCAGGGTGGTGGTAAAATAGTCATACCCTGCTCTTGCCAATCTCTAGATCTTCACTTGAATGTTTCCTTCAGTTTTTCAGCTCTTTCTTTTGTCTCTTTCCAGACACAAGGAAAAAATATGCATCCAATGACATTCACATTCTGGGTAGAACGTAGTTCCAAGCAGCCAAAAGACTGAGGCTGCCCTTCCGCTGCTGGCTGTCATCCACAGACTGCTCCATGCAGCCTTTGGACTCCTTTCTTCCTCCTTCGAGCGACAGCACTGAGTGTAGTCCTCAGCATCCCACACCTCTATAGTGCTTAGCTCTCCTCCTCTTGTGCCATCTCCCTCATCTTCCTCTTTGCCTTCCTCTTCTGCTTTTCAGGGTCCACACAATTACACTGAGCTTACACAGATAATTCCTTATAATATTCCAATACCATATATAGTGATCATCAACCTTAATGCCAACTATGAAGTCTCTTTTTCAGGCAACAAAACATTAACAGATCTAATACCAGGAAGCAAAACCACAGGTATAGCATTCTACCAATTGTTAGTACTGTGTTATTGCTGGAAAGTTCTGGACCTTGTTTTGTTGAAGGTGGGTTGTCCCATAAGAGAAGACTTCTGACAAGCTTCATAGGAAAAGGAAATTTTCTAAGGGTCTAGGCTCAGGCTTTGCATTGTTCTCCCATCTCACTCTTAGCCCCAGGGAAAAGATCAGAGTCCTCCCCCAAAGCATGAGTACAGAGCAGAACCTAAGTGATAAGAGTTTTTGCTTTTTTAGTGATAAGGTTTGCAATGTATACATCCTTTCCTTTCTCCTCAACATTTAGCCTATAAGAACCATGTAAAGAGAAACTGAGTCAGTGCCCAAGATCACAAAATCAGCACTGGCAGAATAACAATTTTTTCAATAATGGAGTCAAAACCAGAGATTTATACTGAAGTGCATCTCCAGCTTATTTTATTTTTTTTTCTTTTAGACTGAGACTAGGTCATTCATTTACCAACGCTGTGCTCTAACTTGTGAACCTCTGCTCCAGCCTCCCAAAGTGCTGGATTTACAGGTGTGAGCCACAACACCTGACACTCATTCATTTATCCATCCAGTAACACTGGCTCAGCTCCAGCATGCTTTATGCACTTGGTAAATAAGCATGAAATAAATGTTGTCCATCTACCTGCAGAGATTTCTGTTTGTTTATCTAGGACACAAATACAATAAATGTTTGCATGCTTGACACTGGTTCAGTGAAATCTCCCACACATTTACACACAGAAATTTGATTTGCTTTTGGAATATCTGTTTTCACTCAAAGCCAGCTGTCAGGGTGGTGAGACCTGATTCAAGTCGAGGCTGTATTTCTTTAGACCATTAACTTAGTAACAGGTCTTATCTAACAGGGTTGTTGTGAACAGGATTGACTTGTTACATGCAAATCACTTGGAACTGGCTGAGAACAAATGCTTAATAAGTGATTGATGTCATTACAATTGCTTAAACTCTTTGAGCCTCAGATTTACTATGTATAAAATGGGAATGATAATAACCAACACCCGGGTGACTTAAGGATTAAATGAGACTGTATATATGTATGTATCTACGTAGATCACATGTGTCACACAATTGGCACATGCCTCCATAGCAGCCTCCCTTACTTGTTAACTACAAACCTAGAAAGATTAATGTAGTTAATATATCAGTGAAACATCCAGGAAGGGTCCTGGATAGATAGAAATACATGTAGAAGGGGTTAAGATTTTAGAATTCTTCAGTGGATCTGAAATTAGGCAAGAGGTTTGGCCTTTACCTTTAGTTTCTTCATCTCTGAAGAATAGATTGCAGGGCCATGGATTTAGCTCAGTGGTTCCAGCACCTGCCTTGCAAGTGCAAGGGCCTAGGTTTGATTCCTGGTAACCACATACAACAAAGCTGGTTGTGGAGATTCATGCCCACCAGCAATCAGTACCACATACCACAGTGCCGGGCATGGTGGCTCATGCCTGTAATCCCAGAACTCAGGAGGCAGAGGCAGGAGGATTTCTGTGATGTGAGTTTGAGGCTGAGCTCTGGGTCAGTCTGAACTACAAAGTGGGACCCTGTCTCAAAAAAGGAAGAATAGATTGCAAAGATGGTACCTTCTAGAACTCAGATTTCTTTCACAGCTTTAGAAATGAAATCAGAAAATAGTATTTTTCCTCTTGAAAATTCCTCTGCTTTAAATTAAGCAGAGAGTCAAATCATTCTCTAGAAATGTCATCTACAAAATGTGCTTGATTTACAAATGTTCACTGTGAAATTCTGGAAGTCAGGCTCACCATCACATCCCTTCTGCTGATGTGGCTGGTCCCCATAGGAGGGCCTACCCAAACCAAAGGATGAGACAAGAAACGTAAAGCCAGATGAGAGCCACTGAGGCACCTGATCAAAGCGCCCCAGACAAAGAGGGATTGCTTCCTCCTCGCCCAGAGCTGCTGCATAGTAGAAATGGAAAACTGAGAGAGTCATGAAGACAAAGCCCTCAAGGACAGTGGACATGGCAGTAGAAAGATGGCTCCTACTAATGCTCTGCATGACACACTGCCGCAATGCCCAGCTGTAACACAGCACCTCCCATCCTGTAGTGGAATCTGATGGGCCTTGAGTCAACCAAGGGATGGAGCCACTTGCCTTGGAGGAGTAGATCCAAGAGCAGCGCTTTGAGAGTCAGGAAGAAAGTGTTCCAGCTTAATCCAGAATCAAGCACATAGCCTGGACAGCAGGGGAGGGTTAACTTGGCAGAGAAGCCAAAACCTCAGAGCAGGACCAGGTTCTTGCAGTTTTCTCCATAGAAACAGAGAATCTGTGATGTCATCTCAAATCCTAAATTTGTTCTCAGGATACACATGAAATAAAAGGAACAGGACCACAAGAGAAGCCCAGTGACTTTCTGAAGTCCTGGATACTGCCGCTCCTCAGACTTTGCCTTTCCTTCTTTGCTTCTATTTGTACCTTCTCATTCTTTGTCTCTTACAGACGAGCTTATTCTATGTATTTTCCAAGTGAGGTAGTAAAAGGAGAAAATCTAGCCAGTCCAGCTGATTTCCTGTGCCCTTTCTACTCAGGCCACCCTTCCTTCTGGCTCAGTGGTCATCCTATGAATTGGCTACCCTGAAACAAATGGTCCCTGGTGATCCATTACACAGCATCTCTATTCCAAGAACAAACTCAGGTCATTCCTGGGTGGGGCTATTATCCTTTAAGGTGGAAGGTCAATTAGCAGTCACTGGTATATGACTTGACAGTTACTGTGACGATATAGTTGGTGTATATCTACCTTTGCCCATAAGACAGATGTAAACTGAGCATGCATTAGGCTGGTGCCTCCCAAGATTGAGACCCTCAGGATAGGTCGTTTCCTACCCCTCAGGCTCCACTCAAGGGTACAACTGCAAAAAATGGGATCTCACTTAGTAAGGAGTGTCAAAGGAATGTGATGCTTTGGTCTTACCATTATGGAAGAAAAAACTAAGAAGGAACTGGATAGTTCCAGAGCAGTGTCTGAGCGATACTGTTCTGACAAATACACTGGATAAAATTTTCCAGAACTCTGGGTTGTGGTTGGTGCAGTCACTGGTGTCAGTCTGTGCACTCTGAGGCATTTCTCCCTGACTCTGTCTTATACCTGCAGGTTATTATTGGGAGTCAGACCAGAGGTTTATCTCTCTGCACCTGTGACCTTGAGCAAACCATTTAAATCCTTCTGGACATCTGTGTCCTCATCTATGAAATTATACTAAGAAAATTTGTCTCATTTAGTCCTTGTACTTGGCCACTATATTTTCACTCTTTTCATTGCTCTTAACATATGATTTAACAATTTTGAGTCTTAAAAGTAGTGTCATTCTGCAACAAGAAATGGGTGGGTATATGGAACAGAGAGGAGGAAGAACTTTGCAGGACATTGTCTCTAGCGGAGCAATACGAAGGTGGAAGAGGAATTACCTGAAGTCACAGGCCCTAGACCATTTCTTACATAGGCATAGCAGAGCTCCCTAGTGCGCTGGCATGAAAGAACCAAACGTCTCAGGACTGTCAGAGAAGTTGGGATAGAGACTGCAGAGCACCATGGCTACATATAGCAGCCTGAGCTTAACATGTAGCCCTTGCTGGTAACAAGATGCAGCTGAGAATCTCAGAGCAGTAATGCTGAGGGAGTCAGGAAGGGAAGGTAGTTTCTATTTGATCGGGAAGTCAGTAAACTGCCCCTGCCTGCCCTTCTGAAATCTAACTTCAGTACTTAATTCATCTCTTATTCTGGATCTGAAAGTTTATCCTCCCCAAATCCTGGGTCCAGTGTTAAGATATGTGTGACAATAATCAGTCTCCAAAAAGGAGAATCATAATGGAGTTAAAGCCCAGTTTCTGCTCTGTGCACAGCTGTGCTATCAGTTTTGGCATCTCAGTTTTATTCATGAACCACTTAACACCCCACACAGCAAGATGTTTTGGATAACTATAATGAAATTCATATAAAGAAAACAGCTTAAATATCAGTCTAATTCATATAGATTAATTTTATTCAAATATAATTTTGTTTCCTTCAATGTGTATTGCTGGTTGAATTACTGTACTTTTAGTAAAATAAATTTTTCTTATCTTTACCTAACTGTACAGGAAATGAATAAGATACGGTCATCTGGAACTTCCATTTCCATCAATGGAAAATTCCAGAAGCTGTTAGTTAATAAGCTGATTCTAAGTGAATTGATTATTCAGTGAAGGAGGAGATTCATTTGGAAAGATCACATGTAATATAAAGAGTTAAAGTTTGAAATGGGTGCCTGAAGGAGGAAAAACATAATCTAGTATATTAACTGTGTTGGTCTTCGGTTGAATTCAGCATGGTGTTTTAGGTCTACCAAACAAGTGTTGATGTAAGAAAAAAAAAAAAAAAAGAATGAACACATATTTGCATCTCATCTGTGCAAGGAAGTGTGTGCAAGGCTTTGAATACATCATTTGATTTGGAGTTATGCTTAAAGTTAACCTCTACACTTCTTTGTTTATACAACTGGCCATTATACTAACACTTACATCCCAGGATGATGAGATAATATAAAGAAAAGCTCAAAAATGTTAGCTGCTTTTTGCTGTTGCTGCTGAAAGTAATAATGGAGTTAATCCTCACAATAATCAAACAAAGTAGGTTCCACATGACTTGTACCCAATTAAACATCCAGAAAGCAATAAATGCTGTGCTCAAACGCAGCTCTCCTGACACCACACTCTACTGTTTTCACTAACATTTTGTAAGTATGCACAATAAAATTGTCCTATATTTTTCAAAAGCATAACTTTGGAAAGAATGAAAACTAGCTAGTGAGCAAGATGAATTG
>PVIR01012827.1:0-43730 GCA_004026965.1 Petromus typicus | reverse complement strand
TCAGCATAATTATTTTGAGATGCACTCATGTGACATCAATAATTTTAAAACACAGTGGGCAACACTATCACCTAATCTGCTATCCACAAACCTGTACTTTTCTTTGAAGAATAATCCTTCCAGTGAAACTGATCCACTGGAACTCTGGGAAACATACAAAAATCTAAAGTTAACTATTTTTCCAAGAGCTTGCTTTACAAATACAGCCACTAAATGCTATTTCCTCATCATTCTCTGCTTCACACCCCTATTGACTATTGCACACCAATCACCATTTTTAGTGTACCAAATATAAAGATTAACGTTTTGTGCTTCCTCTGTCAAGCAAACAAAACCAAGATGAGCAATCTTGAATCCATAACAAAAGCAGACACTCAAGATAGCTTTATATAAATACATATATTCATTATTTTTTTTAATATACTGTGAGACAAGAGGTATATCTGAGTGGCTTGTCATAAGATGGTAGAAATGTTTGAGAAACTGTTCTACAGCTGTTCAAGGATCTGAAATATTGTTCCGACAGAGATTGACAATTTTCCAGCTGAGTGGCCAAGTATACCGCTTGAAGGCCTGGGCTTCTGGGAGAGAACCAGTACAGATGACAAGGAGAGCAATCCCTTTTAGCAGATTACCAATTAGTTCCAGGACATGAAAACTGAATGAAAAAATTTTTAAATTTAAATATTATATTTCTTATATTATAACTAGTCTAATAAAGCAAGCAGAGACAGTATTTTCAAACACTAAGCACAACAGTCCACACTTAGTAGGGACCCCACAAAGTCTAGCCATGACAGTAATATCCCTAACAGTAGACTATCCCAACATCAAGATATAACATGGCCCTTCCCTTGATTACAATGTATCCTGTATTTTTTTTTTTTTTTTTTTAGGTTTTTTGAGACAGGGTCTCGCTTTGTGGTTCAGGCTGGCCCTCAGCTCAGCCTCAAACTCACATCACAATCCTCCTGCCTCTGCCTCCCAAGTGCTGGGATTACAGGCGTGAGCCACCACGCCCGGCACTGTGGGATGTGGTACTGGTTGCTGCTGGGTGTGGGTCTCCACACCCAGTATTGTTATGTGGTTACCGGAGAATCGAACCCGGGCCCTTGCGCTTGCAAGACAGGCGCCGGAACCGCTGAGCTAACTCCCCGGCCCTATCCTGTATTTTTAACCAGTCAAACAGCCATGCATCTGTGTATTCACACTGAGCTGGTGGGCCCAAGAATAGTTTACTAAATGTCCAGAAAATCAGGCTTTTTAAAAGATGAATTAAGTAATGTTGGCTGAATGTTCTAAACTCTGATCAGTTTAAAGAAAATGGTACATGCAAATATTCTTATGAAACATCTACTAATTGGGTGAAATCTGAGATCCACAAAAATAGTAAGTAAAACCTGACATAACAAGGGCTGGGGATTTAGCTCAGTGGTTCCAGCGCCTGTCTTGCAAGCGCAAAGGCCAGGATTCAAACCCCGGTGACCATACAATATTGGGCATGGAGACTCATGCCCAGCAGCAGTCAGAACCACATACCACAGTGCTGGTGTGGTGGCTAACGCCTGTAATCCCAGCACTCAGGAGGCAGGAGCAAGAGGACTGCTGTGATGTGAGTTTGAGGCTGAGCTCAGGGCCAGCCTGAACCCAAAGCAAGTCCCTATCTCAAAAAAAAAAAACTGACATAACAAAACTTTCCCCAATGTTCCTCAATTATTCTTCCTAGGTGTTTTATATTTTGTGCAAAGGTTTTTTGAGACAGGGTCTCACTTTGTAGTTCAGGCTGGCCCTGAGCTCAGCCTCAAACTCACATCACAGCAATCCTCCTGCTTCTGCCTCCAGAGTGCTGGGATTATAGGCGTGAGCCACCATGCCCGGCACTGTATATGGTAACTGAGGATCGAACCTGGGTCCTTGCGCTTGCAAGACAAGTACCAGAACCACTGAGCTAAATCCCCATCACCTGTGCAAATAACAGTCATCGATGCATTGTCCCTCTCTGATATATGCGAGATCCTGATGGGTCAAATTCTGCAGTCAACTGACTGAGAACACTAATCACTTAAAAGAAGACACAGGTAAGCCTTTCTTTGGAAATAAAATAACATACCAGCTATTTGGACATTTGCTTATGCACATATATAAAAGCTGACATGGATACTCTATTTGCTGTTGAAGATTCTAAAAGCAGTCAACTCATATAACTACAATACAAATGAGCTACCTAAAAGAAACTTGCGCATTTTGCTGACTTTGTGGCTGCACCGTAACCAAAAACGTACAGTGAAATTAAATTATATTGCGGATAAAAGGTTTACATTCTTAAGCATAGAAGAAATGAAGCATTTGCCAAAACTTGCTAACTCTGCTTACATGATTATTAATGGTAACAGGGCCCATAAGCGAACAGTATCACATGGGTAACTGGGGCATGGCGACCTATACATATTCCAGATGAAATCCAAAAATTAAACGCTGACACTCAAAAGGCATGCAGGTTAAGTAACTGCAGCAGATGAAAATATATCAAAGTCAGATACATTTCCTGTTGAAAATTCCTTACATTCCATGACTAAATCCTAAAGGCCACAAGCGCCACTGCAATCTCTTGATTGTGCTGATGCACAGAAAGGCGACTCTCCTCTTGCGGTCGTGCTGTCAGCAGGACCCCTGACAGCAGCAAGGCTTCCGTTCTAGGGCAAAATCAAAGCATGTGGAAAGCAATTCACATGTTTTCTAAAAAAGAATGACAACTGTGACCTTGAGCACCTTCTAAAGGTTGTTCTGTTTTATAATCTTTCTGGGGTCTTGTAGCCTACTCACAAGACATTTTCTTTCCTTTTAGGTTTTAACTGAGAAGTAAGATGAAGCTGCCTTGATATATTTGCATTCCGCCTGGTCATCAATGTTTACTGAATACAAAGGTACTAAGTTTAAAGTATTCAATTTATGAAGTGTAATAAAAATACAGACTATACAAGTATTTAAATTTTTAAATGCATTATATTGAAACATTATCATTAACTTCCCTTCAAAACACCCCCTCACACTTTGAACACACTTATCCCACCTTTCTTATCACTTTCTGAGGCAGTCCTGGAGTCTTCTTTTGTAACTGTCTTTATAGATGTGATCAAATATACAGTGAATTCCACTGCCATGTGGCATCCAACAGAGAGGCAGGCTCTCAAAAACATTATAGCCTGTCCTCATCCACCTGCAGCACTGGATCTGGCCATGTATGACTTCTGGTTCTTCTCCAAAGTGAAAATAACCATAAAAGGCAAGTGTGTTGAATAGATTCGGGACACCGAGGCAATTCCAACATCACATGTAAAGATACTCACATAAGTGCTTCAAGGGGAAGACAATGTGTCTGTTATTGAAAAAAAAATTTTTTATTTAGACACTGTACTTTTTGATTATACAACACGTTTTATTTAATCTACACTTTACATTTTGACTGAGAATCTCTAAAATCCTCTAACATTTCTTTATGTAATTGAGAATGCCCTACTTCTTTATCTGAAATTTAGCAAAAAAGGATGCAGGGGACTGGGGAAGAGATGGCTGAGGAGAAGGAAAATAAAAAGCACCTTAAAGGAGGAAACAACCATTCATGTAACATGTAACATATTGAATTACCATCCCTATCTATGCTTGTCTGTGAAATTTCATTAACAAATCATCATTTTTAAACCACAGCTACTGACAGATTTTGGAAGCTAGGGACCTGTGGTTCTCCTGCCACAGAGAAAACAGTAGTAAATAATGGAGCAGTGCTGTAGTTAATGTACAGCCCATAAAGAAATCGTAAGATGTAACTCAGGTTCTATTGGTGACCACCCAGCTCTCACTCACAGCATTTTAGGAGTCCCAGAGTAGACTGAGCACTATAGCCTCTCAGTACATGGAGTGCCCTGTGTCTGGCTGAAGCTGACCTCGGGTGATATATGCAAGCCATTATTTGTGACTGCTTATTGTTCCTCACTGTATTTTATATCTGTTGGAGAAAGAAGCTGTTCTAAGACTGAAGTTTATTTCAAGGAAAATTCAGACAGTGTCTTCAGACGTTGCACGTGTCCACGCAGGCACCAAGACAGATGCATGCCCCAAATCACATACCCAAAATCTTATCGTTCCACATTCTGTTGACTGAGTGTGAGTATGGGCAGTCTGTCTTATTTAAATGTTAGACTACTACTATTCAAAAACAAGTCCTAATAATGGCTTATAATAAATTCTTCACTGAGGTTAACAATGGTCCATATTTCAGGACTGCTGATGAGGTAGTATTGCCTAAGAAGCACCTGGCATAAAGTAAAATGGAACCAAATGCCAAAATACCACGAATACTCTTTGCCCTTTCTGACCATTGAGAATTAATGACATCAGCCATTTGGAATGTTCGTTCTCAAAACATCGTACTGTGATTTCAGAAACCTGTAATGTGTTTTACCTTTTAAACTTGACAAGGTTTTCCTGTTTCCTATCTTATCTTCAAGAGAAAAGACAGCTAAATACAATTCCCACAGGCCTCAACAGCACTGAGATCTAGTCAACAAAAATAGTTTTAATTAACAAACAAATTTGTGGTTTAGTTGGTGGGAAATTTATTGAAAACTGTTCTTTAGGGAAAAGACTGTAGAATAATAGTACAAACAGATTATTAGAGTTGACTTTAGTATCTCTATTACACAGTCTTCTATATCTAGGCACATTTCAGCAGAGACAGATGGCTTGAGCCTCTGTTTAACAGTGAGTAATGTTTAAAAAAGCAAAGGCAAAGAGGCAATACGCTATCTAATCCTTCATTACAAATAAGTATCAATAAAGTCATGAGGTCACTGAGTATTCTTATGCTTATAACCCCAAAGAAAGTAATCCTCACTGGTTAAATGTGTACCAGTAACAACATTATTTTTGCAAATCTTATGTTGACATTAAATCTTCTAAATATCCAGGGACAAAAGCTGTTCAGTTTATCTTTCATCCAACAATCAAGCTCATACTTAGGTGTTAGGTAACAAGAACACAGAGTTAAAGCTCTCCCTATTTGTTAAAGTATCTGAACTTCAAGTTTATCTCATTGATTCTGTGTCTCTACCAAAAGAAAAATTACGGAGATACACTCAGTCCACATAAATCTTCCATTAAGGATCAATTGTATGAGCCAAGAGGAACATATACTTTAACCTCTCGTCACTACACTCAAATTTCGTCTGACCCCACACAGCAAACCTGGCAGTAGTTCCGCGAACAGCTAATGCCCAAATTCTGCAAGTGTACAGGCACACACAATGATCCTAAATGGAGGTCACTCCTACCACCTTCTACCACTTTTAGTTGGCTGCTGGTCACTGAATGTCAGAACCCTCCACATTCTACTGCATCAGTGAACCTGGGGACCACACTTGATTTGGGGTAGTCCAGGTATGAGAGTCCCCTCTCTTCTTACAAGAAAGAAGGATTCAGAAACTCTGGACAGTGACAGATTTGATTGTTTGTGAGTCTGTTTTCGGGTAGTTTTCCTTTGAAAGCAGCAATCTGGATGAGTAGGCTAAGAATAATGGAAAGGACAGGAAGAATACATGCAAAAGCACAATAGAGAAGGTTTAAGATAAACAGAAATTTATTTCCTTAAGTTCAAGGTCCACTGATCATTGCATCAGTTCAACTAGGAAGGCTGAAGAACGGCTTCATTCTTCACTGGGAAAGGCTAAGATTCTTGAACTAATCTATTGCTTTCATTGGGGTTGGTATCAAGTGACCTTGGGAATGCACCTTACAATTTTGAAAAGACCCGTGTTTCTTCTCAGTGAAGTTTAATGTATGTTCATTCTTATTCTAGCCGTGAGGCCTAGTTGTCCTTTCAAATAAGTTCCTAACATTTACATTTATATTCATCTTTTAGTTTCTCTTATACTTCCAATTAGCATCCTTCTTCTTCTGTTTGTTTGTTTGCTTGTGGTGTAAGTACGTATTGGCTTAAATTAACTCCTTTCCCTTATTCCCAATGGAAACACTTGGATTTGGTCTGGTACAAGAGTACACATTTATCATGACAATAAATGTCACCATTTAAAAAGTCCTCGTGCATTTTCTATTGCAGGGAAAATATAAAGCATTAAGAATAGTGGGGCTTTTTTTATGGAACTTGTTTGGCAGGGCTCGGTCTACTCTGGTAATGTTACCCTTCTGATACAGCACATGGCCATCTATACCCTTCTACAATCTCACACTATCAATGCCGCATTTAAGTGGCTGATGTTTTCACCTCTTCAATTTTATTTCACATGTGGCAGTATATTATTCTCTTTTTTGAACATTTTAAATAGCATCACAAACCAGGCAATTCTTTAGCCACACACAAAGGACTAAAACAGACTAGAATTTATAAAATGAATGTCTGCATGTACCCCACTTAATAGATTTCATTAGTATTTACTTTATCTGGCTTTTTATTTGGAAAAGAAAAGGGAAAACAATGGTTAAAATTAAATTCTTTATCAGTTTTAAGCTACTGCTGTTTCCAGATGTTTACAGAAGAAGCAACAGGCTTAATTCAACAATGCTTTCCATTTTCTCCATAAAATATGTTAACTGATGCTCAGTGTGCTTTGAGCTGTCATCCTGGTAGACATCTCTAACAAGCACAGGCAAGTTCAGTCCTACTTGCAGAGCTGCAGGTTTATAAGTTCATTGGGTTATTCCCAACCTTTTTATCTCCCTTGAGTTATTAATATCATTTCAAATATTAATTAGTGTGTAAGCAGATGATACTAAGCAAACCAACAAAACATGAATGTAAAGTGAAAGTGATTCATTCTAGTATATTAAAATTAAGCAAAATGTCTGACTGAGCTTCATAAAGATGAGTCATTAAATGACTGACCCAGATATAGTTTAGGTGACCAAAAGGTTTGAAATGGGTGAAAGTCTAGATGTTTCACACAATATCTTTATATTACTACACCAATCTAGAAATAGAAAGATTGGAAATCATACATATCAGCGTTGGGGGTCTGGTTTATGCAGTAAAGATAAAAGGAAATTCTGACTAGGCATTGACCTAACATCAGATACTGTAGAGAAAAAAGAGAAAGATGTATGTATGTGTTGTGAGATATAAATATGCACGTTAAATAAAAAGGAAAGGTGTGTGTATGTATAATTTTTATGACTTTTTAATTGAGCAACTACTAGTTATCAGTAAAACTAGACAAGACAGCATTTATAATAACTTTTTAGAAATTAATTGTTCTTTGTTTTTTAGTACCAGGGCTCGAACTTATGACCTTGTGCTTGCAAGGCAGGCACTGGAGCCACTGAGCTAAATCCCCTGGCTACAGTGATTTTTAATTACTTCATATTGTTACCTAAGGAGTTATCAGTGCAGCAAAAGAAATCCTTTTTTGGGAGCCAAATTTATTATGATTTTAAAAATACCAAACCAAAAAAATGCTAAAATGCTTATACTGCTTAAAGTAGGAATCAACTGTCAGGACAAGAATATTTCAGGACAACAGCATGGAGAAATTCAGTCTCACTAATATGGGAAGATTTTACCCAAGTGCCCCACAACAGTCACAATTAACATCAGTGCAGCTGTCTACTGATGTGGCATTTGTGAGAGCACAGAGTAGGTTTTATATATGAAGGCTGCTGCCATCAAACTGCCAGGATTAATTTGCCCACTGTGTGGTAATATTTCCACCCAGATTAATGGCTTCTTTTTGCTGGGGCACATTTATTTCTGTCACTGGGGTCACATGTTATCATATAACCCTCCACAGATAGCACTGGCATCTTCTATCCTCTGCTCTGATCACATAATACATGCGCATTTGGAATCATCAGAAGCAAACATCACATTTCTCTGCAGCACAACAACAGGCGAACAAAAAGACTTGCTAAGCAAACTGCCTGTCTCAGTGCCTCCTTGATAGGAAAAGTCAGGAACCTATTTAAATATTTATTTTTAATTCCTCTGGCTAAGATTCTGACATGCAAAAATACAAAATGCGTAGCTTTTTAGTGTCAAGAGATGCCCAAAGCAACAGGCAGCGCTTTGTTCAGGGAGGTCACCTATAGGAGATTTTGTAAGGCGGTAAAAGAGGTTGGACTTCTAGTTCCTGTAAGTTCATATCCTCAAGAGTATCTTACAAATTCTCCTTCTAAATGAAGTTTCTTTTCTCCCACTCATCATAATAAGCAAAGAAATAAGTCCTCTGGTTACTGAGTCTATGTGATGTAGTGTACCCCAGAATAAATCTGTGTTCAAATGCCCTAGGACATACATTTCTCCTCCATAATTCTGAGCAGTTCACCAAGGTAGTGGAGGAGAAAAAAAGAAAAGACAAAAAAAGTTTTCCGAAAGTATTTAAGCACTGCAGAAATTTGAAATACATAACTTCACTCCATGTAAGTCAATGCCCAAAACAAGACCTAAATTAACTTTATCCTCCACATAATTCCACATTATTTCATTAGAAATTAGAAGAAATAAGTGAAAAGTGCTGAGCTCTTTTAACTATAGTGCATGCTGTCCTGGTGGCTGAAATTTGGAATATGTCAGACTGTGGATGGACCACTTCTTGTTATACATACACACTGAAGAAAACACAAGTCTGAATAGTTATGTAAGAATTTCCCACACTTATCTTTTAAATGACATTCAGAATATTGCTAAAGATGAAAAGACAAGCAAGATACACTGCTCAGACACTACATTTTCTCTGATCCAGTGAGGACATGGAATCAGTCTTTGGGCAAAAAGTTCCCTTCCACTCACTTGCGTTAACCTATAGAGTGTGAACTTACAAATCAAATCAAGAATCCTTTTAACATGTTCTTTTTACGTAATCTCTTTTTTAAAAATTCTAATTATAAAAATAATGTATATTCATCGTAGAAAATTAAACAGAAAATAAAAGAAACAAAGAAATCACATGAATCCCACTGCCCAAAGTCAATGACTTGGCACAATGCATTGTCTTTCTTTCCAGATTTTTTTTCTGTGCAAATTTAGCACATTTATAGATGCATACATTTTATATATTTTAACCTCATTTTAAGAGATGATTCAGCTATCTTCTAATTTCACTTTCTGCAGTTTAATAAATTTTAATTAGTCTTCCTCTGCAAACTTAAGGATTCTTTGGGAAAAAAATTCAGTACAGTAATAACCAAAAGTAGTCAGTACACATGTATAGTGTCCTAAATAAAAAAAACTTCCCACTTTTCATAGGAAATTATCCCCCAAATTATAGGCTTTTTCAAAAATAATTCATTTATATTGACTTTGAAAACTGACAATGAAATATTAAATGCCTAGGTGCAGAATTTCCTTCCTTTTGTTGCACACACATTTTCGAACTCACATTGTATTAAACAGCATATTTAATTTAGAAAAGTGCTCTTTCTTTTGTCTCATCCTTCATTAAGAACATCTCAGGCACAAAAGTACCTTTACTGTCATGAGAACCACTTTTTTAGTGATTCTTTCTTAAGTAAATCATCTTCCTTCCCAGGCTGTGGGACAGCACTTTTTAAAATCCACGAATGACACACTTAACACAAATACAAATTCGCTGAAAGGCAGGACAGTGCACCACCACACATCCTGCAGGCACATAACTTTCACATTTGCGCCAAAGACATTCCTGTTGTGATCTTATCTGTTCTTAAAACGTCTTCTTTACCAAGATATCCAACATAGGTGGTTGTGATGCCATGCTCAAATTATCAAATTTGTGCTACATTTCTTTCTTTTTAAATCTGATTTCAACAACTGACTTCTTTAACCATCATAAGCAAGAATTCATGAAAGGCATTTTGATGTTCAAACTAAAGTAAATGAAAGATTGATCTGTAGTAGGAGAGCTTTTGTAAAAACTTGAATACACATGACAACCTCTTCTTTAAAGCATAATATTTTGGGAAAACACTCCAAATATTAGAGGCACAGATAGTGCCAGGAACATATCGATATCCCACTGTAATTTTTCTTATAGCTTCTTTTTGTTTGTGTTTTGCTTTTCTTGTTCATCCTTTGGTTAATATGACCCAACACTGAAACCAGTGCCTAGCGATCGCACGGTCGCTACGGTAACAAAACTAGTACCAGGGAGGAACCAAATTTTTAGCATCTCCAACCTGAAGCAGGAACAGAGGGTTAGTGGCTCTCCTGGGCTGATCCTGTAGATCGAGAGAAGGGGGCTTCTTGGCCTTCTCAGAGCCCTCATGCCTCCCACAGTGAATAGAACCTTTTCTTAAGACAAAACATTAAGTAATAATAATTTGTTAGATGACTCCTATCAAGACAGACTTCTCTTCCTAACCTGTGTACAGGAGAAACTAAGAGGGCAGCACCATTCCGATTTCACTGTAAAATTGCCACTATAAGATCATTTTCACAATTCAAGTATTGATTTCCTATGACACCTCTTTTGAAGCCCTTGGTCAAACATGAGGTTATTCTTTTATTTTTAAACTGTCCTGGAATTCTATTGGAATAGTCAGTTGAATAAAGCAAGTAATATAAACTGGACATGTGAGATTTTTATGATCCTATCCAGTCTAAGAAGCTCAACAGATATACACTGTTTTACAATATATAATTTTATTTATATTTTATTATTTTTTATTATTTACTTAATCATTATTTAATTTTCAGGAAATTTTGTAGCTGGGAGAAAATATCTCAGATGTTTAGAGAAAAGGTAACTAACAAGTTTTAGAGTATACTAAAATATAAATGTCTGATCTCAAATAAAATTCTGTACAAATTTAAGGGCATACTGGCACCTCAAATCTCTGGGACAGAAGGAAGATAGTTGTATGCACACAGAATGAACAACAGAAATACAGTTCAACCACCTCACTCACATTAAATTTCTCATCTCATTATTATCCTATAGATTTCACAGCACTCATTAAGAAGAAAAACCTCTAATATGAACTAAGAGAAAAGACAGAAGCAGAAGTCAAGGTACAACACATAATTCTGAAACAGTGCCATAGAAAAAGAATGTAGCACTTTTTCCATCTACTTCCTCTTTGTTCACAACAAATCTGTCATTTAAGACTAAGATGTTAAGATATGACTTATCCTTGCTGAAGCCATCTCCTTATAAATGCAGATCCCACAGGCTTTGTAGCCCTGATCTCTTCCTTCAACTTGTTCCTGATTCAAGCAGATAATTTTGCTCTCTCTAATCCAGTGGAACTAAATAAGTGCCTGGCACCTCGGAAAGAATTTAAGAATACAAATTGTCTCTCTAGGCAAGTCCAGGTAGGGTTCTATTCTCTTGACACCAGAAGTATTTCTTTTATTACTACGGAGCCTCCCAGAACTGTAAAAAAAAAAAAAAAAAGCAATCAGGACAAATGTGTAACTCTGGGACCTTAACTACAAACAATGCCAGTTTCAAGAAGAAAAATTCAGTTTCTCCTAACACTGCACTTCCAACTGCAAATTGTGGCTACTGTTATTGCCTAAACATTCATATCTTCCCCCAAAATTTGTATATTGAAGCTACAGTTCCCAGCATGATGACCTCGGTTAGATGGGTCCGCATGAGGTATTAGATGTCTCTCCTAAGAAGAGATATCAGACAACTTGCTTTATCACCCCACTCTCCTGTGTGCATGTCCAAAACAAGTCATGTGAGCACCAGGCAAGATAATGGCTGCCCATAAGCTGAGTCTCAGACAGAATCTGACCTTCCCAGTATGTTCCTCTTGGATTTCTCAGCCTCCAGACTATGACAAATAAATTTCTGTTGCAAGACATTTAGTCTATGGTATTTTCTTTTGGCAATCCTAACACGCCTAATACAGCTGGACCAACAGATTGGGTCTTATAGTTGTCCATCCTATATACCAGACTCTGGGGGAAGAAGAAGCAACATCCCCAGTGAATATATGTTAGCCCACCTCAGTCATTAGATGCCCATACTCAACCTACATTTAAAACTAATGAAGATTCGAGTTTCTACCCTAATATGAAGTACAGGGGCCATATTTATCATCCCGACTGCAAAAATAACTTTAAAAAGTAAAGTTACAAGAGGCCATGTTTCATTACCAGTGGGCCTATAATACAAGACCTGTTAAAGCATGTTATCCGATAGGAGGAAAAAGCTATCACAGGGAAATACAAGCATTCAGAAAGGAATAAAGTACACCCAGAATACACTTTCTGTATAGTAAACATTTAAGTAATATTAAAATATTCAAAAATACCTACTTATTTATACAGATAAATATATAAATAATAATAATATATTACAAGATTTTTAACATATGTTAAAATAAAATATAGGCCAAAAGTAGCATAAGGGCTATACATACAGACACTAGGTTACTGCACAACAAAGAAGAAGCTATAATACTTGCAGATAGATTTTATTAAGTTAAAATGTTACAAGTTCTAAAACAGTCATTAAATACAAAGAATAACATCTAATAAGGCAAAAGAGGAGATAAAAACTAGAATCATAAATAGTACTCCATAAAAAAACAGGCTAGAGAGCTTAGGATTTAGCTCAGTGGTTCCACCACCTGCCTTGCAAGCCAAGTTCAATCCCTGGTAACCACATATAACAAAGCCAGGCACAGTGACTCACGCCCACCAGCAATCAGTACCATGTGCCACAATGTTGGGCGTGGTGGCTCAGGCTTGCAATCCCAGGACTTGGGAGGCATAGGCAGGAGGACTGCTACTGAGTTCAGCACCAGCCTGAACTACAAAGAGAGACCCAGTTTCAAAATAATTTTAAGAAAAAAGCTAGAAAAGTAAAAAGAAAGAACAGATGAGATATATTAAAACAAGTAAAGCTAACTTGCTACCATATTAAAAGTAAATGGTGTAAATACTCAATTAAAAGGCAGAGACTGGCAGAAAAAAAAAATCAAGAGCAAGTGATACTCTTATTATAAGAAAATCACTTCAAGCAATGCCTGGTGATATATACCTATAATCCCAGTACTCTGGGAGGCTGAGGCAGGAAGACCCCAAATTCAAGCCCAACTTGGGCAACTCAGCAAAGCAGCAAAACTGTTTCAAATATAAAAAGTGCTGGGGATATAGCATAATGCAAATTCCGTAAGTTTGATCCACAATAGCATGAACACACACACACGCACACACGCACGCAGGCACGCACATAATCATTTTAAACATAAAGGGAAGAAAAAGTACATATTGCATCAAGACAAAAACCTAGTGTAATAATGCTTGCATTAAACATGTATTTTGCACCTTTACCATCTTGTATGTAAAGCTCTGCCAAGAAATTTTTGTGATATTAGTTAAAAACAGTATAGGAAATGTCCACTAGCAGTTTTTTACATATTATATAAAATTGCCAGCAATGGTATAATTCATTGTTACAAATTTCACCTAGCAGAATCATGTAATACATTCTTCACAGAATTCATGCCAAGAAAATGTCCACATGCGACATAAATGCATGTGCTTTCTTTAATCAGATAAGTACTATATGAGCCAAAGTTTCCCTTTATATCCTGGCTAACTAACAGAAAGTTCAAAGCTTAATTTAGTTCCAAACTCAAAAATTAAGTCCATCCCAGACACTCAGCAGGATTCTCACTCTCTTCTTCTAATTGGTTTTTGACCTTTCCCAAAATTATTTTCCTTGTACTGCAATATTGAAAGCTACTTTAAACTCCTTTTTCTTAAAGAGGTACACTTTACAACAGAAAGAACACCAAGAATCAGGTGTGAGAATTTGCTTTACCACTTGCATGATATGTGACCTAAATCACAAAAGCTGAATAACTGCTTTGAAGTTCTGCCTTGTACCATAAATTGAGAATAACAGCAGTTATTCTGCCTTCCTCTCAGGAACAGCAATAAAATCCAAAAGTCTTAGATTTAGTACATAAAAAAGCTACATTAATATTAAATGAAGTTAAAGAATTATCAAAATCAGTGTGGTTTAATTTTTAACCTAAATCTGATCTTACCAAGATAGTTATTTCCAGATTATGTATTCTCTCATCTGTTATCAACACAAAATCAAGTAGAAGCTAGAGGGACCAATCAAGATTTATAATCTGTTCTAAAACAGCAGCAACCAAATGACAAGCTAAAATTGGATTCAGAATTCTGAATGCAGAAATAAGAGCAAGGAAAACACTGGCACTCTCAGGTGAGTATAGATAAAAGGAGGCAGAGCCCAAACCAGGTGTGGAGCCGAGGTGGTATTACAGATGGCCCCACAGGCTTGCGGACTGAGGTATGCACTCTCTCCTTTGATTGTCCATTAACATCTCCGCATACGAGGAAATAAAGGGAACAAGGGTACAAGGACATAAATTGCTCTGATTTTTATCAAATGCAGAGTTGCCCTTGAGCAAATCTACTCCAGTACCAGACATTCTGCTCAAAGCAATGAGGATTTTCTCTCTGGCCTCAGGCAGAGCCTTAGTTGTGAGGTTCACCTGTATTTTAGCATTCCAAGTGGTCAAAGATAACCGCAGCCTGGTTTTCAGAGCAGTGAAATAACTGCAGGCTTTTTCTTGAATATGTACAGCACAGAGTAAAGCAAGAAAAAAGACAAGATGGTAAAAAGGTGGTTTACCCAAAATATGGTCAATCAAGAATGAAAAGAGATTACTGGATAGAAATGGGAGATACAGTTTAAATAGCTGTAACATAAAATAGTTCAAAAATAGATGAGTGGTTCCTATCTTTTGGTGAGCGTCAGAATCACCCATGAAACTTGTTAAAAATTCAGATGCTGCGCTTTAAATAGTATCAGTGAATGTCTGATGTGTCTCAGTTTGGGAAGCTCCAGTGTATCAGTTTTTGATACAAACGAATGAAAATATACACACATGGTTTTAAGTAAACACCGCGTGTTTCTAAAATGTAATTAGAAGAGTTAAGATGAAGTTACTATATATTCTACCTTTAAGACAATCATTTCCTAGCTCTGAATACTAAAAAGATGTAAAAACAATGACCCACTCACAGCAACAGGCATCTCCTGTGACTGGAGTATCATTTCTAAATAGCATCTCCCTCTAACAGGAAGATATTCCTAGTGGAAAGAGTTGATTCCAGGTCTGAAGCAAAAATAACAACAGATCTTATAAGATGAGCCTGTACTATTTTACATATCAGAAAATAAAGACATAAAAATATCTACGGTCATATTAAAAAGTCTCAGAACAAACATGAAGAGGAACTGACAAAAATGGGAATAATCAGAAAATAATACAAACAATAATTGCCATAGATTAAAGCATAAGTACATTTAAAACTTCAAGTTCAAAATACAGTGGTTCTCTATTGGTGGATTTAAACAAACAGAAACTGAAAATATATGGGAAAAATAAAATTGTATCTCTAGCCATGTGTGGTGGAGCACACCTCTAACCCCAGTACTTGGGAGGTTCAAGTAGGAAAATGAGGCTGGGCTAGTCAGTTTAGGCCAGTCTCAATTATATAATGAGGCCTTATCTCATAAATAAATAAATAAATAGTATCTCTACTGAACATACACAGACTTTGTAAATTATTATTCCTAAAACAATACAGTATAAAAATAATTTAAATAGTATTCACATTACATTAGGCACCACAGTTAATGAAGTGATGATTTTAAAAGTATAGGAAGGAGGATGTGTGTAGGTTATACTCTAGCGGTAGTGAACCTATGGCACACGTGCTGCAGTGGGCTTTTGGTATCACTGAAAGCTCTGTAAGGTTTGCCATCACTATTACATGCAAATATGATGCCATTTGATAAGGGACTTTGAATATCTTGGATTTGGGGATTTACAGAAGGTGCCAAAATAATTTCTTGGGAATAGTAAGGAGATAAATATGTAAAACTAAAGGAAAACAAACTTCCATGATTTCTTCTGAAGAGTGGCAGAGAACCAACTGATTGTTTTGAAAAATCAGTAAATAAAAGTAAAGAATCATTTATTTTGCCTTTTGTATATGAACAAGTCAAATGATAAGGGCAATTTCTGCTAATGATAGAAGAGTATTACTGTTTTACAGCATCTATTTAAAGAATGAATCTAAACAAAGATCTTCAAATGGTAACTAACATCACATAAATGTGAAAAAGCACAAACATCAGATGTCCTATGAAGTATTTTTTCCCTTCACAGACTTTCCTTTCCACAAAGAGAAAGAATTTTAAAGCTGAATCTTATGCACTCTACTTCTAATTTTATTTGTAAGAAATCAAGAGATAGGGGCCAGGGAATTAGCTCAATGTTCCCGGCACTTGCATTCCAAGCACAAGGAACCGGGTTCAATCCCCAGTAACCACATACAACAATGCCAGGTGTGCAGACTCACGCCCACCGCAATCAGAACCACATACCACAATGCTGGACATGGCGGTTAATGCCTACAAGTCCCAGCACTCGAGAGGCAGAGGCGGAAGGATTTCTGAATTCGAGGCTGAGTTCAAGACCAGCCTGAACTACAAAGCAAGACTCTGTCTCAACAACAACAACAAAAAAAAAATAAAAAAAAGAGAGAGAGAGAAATCAAGAAAGAAAGAAGTATGTCAAACAACTTCATGTGGATGCAATAAGCAAAATTGAATTGTGGAAAATTTGGAGACAAAGTTCAATTCATGAACAAATACACTTCAAGAAAAAATAAATCAAAGGAGAAGCTATAGGTTAAAAGAAACTCAACTTACCAATATTTATATTTAATAGATTTTATTTGCCTCAATTCAAAAAACAAAAATATTGTTTTACTAATTAATAAAACAACTATAAAATCTGAAAAATAGCTAGATAGTTCTAAAGGTATTAGTGGTTATTTAATATAAATATAATTCAGCATATCTTTTTAGAGTTCCTGTCTAGCAGAGATATGTACTAAAATCTTTATGAAGGAAGTGATATAATGTCTACAGTTTCCTTTAAAATGAGCCATGGGAGAGAGATAGGTGAGATTATAGATGAAATAACACTACCATGAGTTTATAATTGTTGAAGTTGAGTGATGGGAACATGAGAGTTCAATATACTATTCTGTCTGCTATTGTATGTTTGACATTTTCCTCAAGAAAAAGTTTTAAAATGTCAAAAGCAAAAACACAAAGAAAAAGTATAAAATTATAGCATTAAAGTACAAATCTAGGCTACACTTGAGAAGAAAAAAAGAGTAGTATTTGAAGCGAACAAGAGGGAGCTGGCAAAGTTCTATTTCTTGATTGGAGTAACAGTTACACAGATGTTTTTGTGATAATTCACTGAGCTACTCATTTGCATTTTGTGTTAACTTCTGAGGTTATACTTCGACTACAAAACACTTAAGTGAGTATGCAGAACGCTATACTACTCATTAATAAGAGTATAAGGAATGTATTCAATAGGGTAGAAGTATTATTTTGCAATGTGTTTTATAATATTTACACAAATTCATGGACTCTGAGTAAAAGAACAAAATATGATATAAAAATTGTAATCTACAACTTAGTGGAAACTAATTATGAACAGAGACCCACAATGAAATCAGGATATATTCAATATGGGGAGTACAACAGCTGTAAAAGTAGTAGTAAATATTTATGAGGTACCTATCAGATGCTGGTTGGGTTAAAAGGTAATTATAAATTCATTTGACTAATCTATCAAATGAAATCCAAATGCTCAACTGTCACTTAGAATATTAAATTCATACTTGCTAACTCACTAGCTAGTATAATGTTATCTGTTATACTGTGTAATACCAAGATGAAATGACTGTTATTAATAATTTAGTAAAAAACACTAGCAGGACATATACTATAATAACTTAGTAAAAAAATTTAAAAATAGCAAATAAATATGCAATTTATTTTGAACAACTCTGTGCTGAGAGGTCATGTTGACCAGTGGTTATAAGCAAGATTTCTGATGAGTCAGTGTGGAGTGCTTGCTCATGTATAAATTGTGAAACAGTATACAAGAACCTGATCTTTCTGCATCTTCGTTTGTATATTTGCATATGGGCAACAGTAGTGTCAGTTGTGGCAATTAAGAGGATTAATCATTCTTAACTGAACTCAGCTCAATGTATGGCATATAATACTTGTTCATTTTGTGTTATTCTGTATTACTGCTTTAAAAGGATTTTACTCAGCAATATCCTCTTTAGTAATATTTCAAATATTCTTCAAGAAGAACCATAAAGACTACAAAGTTAGAAGATGCTCCTTCATGGTGTATAAGACAGACAGACAGATGGAAAGAGATAGAGGAGGGAGATAATAAAGATATGGCATAGCACAAGTAGATGGGTAAGAATTTAAAAAGAAAGATACCAGAAAAGTTAAGGCAAAACATGATTTCTATAACAGTTCCAAGTCAAAACAATAAAACTACTTCTGAAACTGTAAGTGTACATGCCAAGGCAAATTCAGAAGAAATTATTCAGCAGTCATAAACCACTGGTCAATAGAATCAGGTCATATGGTACAAAGACCCATGGGAAGCCCATCTGAACCAGAGGGCAAGGAAAAGTACCTCAGCTTTTGTCTGAAGCAAGTACCACTTACCTGAGTACAAAGAAATAGTGTCCAGGCACTGGGATCCTATCAGGCAATTCCTAAGGACACTGGTGGCCATGGTGTCTCTGAATCTCACAGCTTCTCACAGATCATAGGACTTTTAAGGTACTTAAATATGTGGTATATTTTGACAACAGCATGTTTTATAAGTCATTTGTTATCAGCAAACTTTAGACAAGGTTAATGAAAGTTCTGTCACTTTAATGTCTAGCCGGCTTTAAATTACAAATGTCATGCGCCATGACTAAAGAAAGGGCATCGCAATAATACCATAAACCATCATCTCCGGGGACATACAGGTAATTGCATAGCTCATTAAAAAACTGTTTTAATTATTAATTGACCGTGTCAGAGTTGTCCTTTGAAGTCAATTTTAATTTTTTTTTTCCTTGCAAGCATTATGATTTCAAGCTGACCTACAGAACTTTGTGTACCACCTAAAAAAATGGCAGGGCTGGTGTCAAAGAAACCTCTCTAGCACTTGAACTATTTTCAAGTCATTTGAAAAACTTTGCTTATTCAGGAGTAGAAAGGGTAAAACATTTTTGAAGAGGTCTGATTCTCATGGTAGGAAACCACTGAGCAACAACAGCAACAAAAATCCCAGCGCTGAGTCACTACTCACATTTCTGTCAAATTTCCTCCTGTGATGATACAAAGCAAGGACAAAAAAAGGCTTGTAAGAAACTAAAGGATAAGCTGGTCAGAACTTAGTTAAAGTTATAAGTTGTCCAGCTAGTTAAATTGTTTATTTAAAAATTAATTCTGGAAATAAATAAAGTGATTACAATTGTTAAAGCCAAATAATCAACATTCCAAAATGAGGAGTAATAATTCATATATCTAAAGCTATCATTAGGTTTACTATTCCAGAAAGAGCTAGTATACACTTTTTAAAAAATAAACAAATTGGGGCCGGGAAGATAGCTCAGTGGTTCTGGCAACTATCTTGCAAGCGCAAGGATCCGGATTCGATCCCGGGTAACCACATACCATACTGGGCGTGGAGACTCATGCCCAGCAGCAATCAGAACCACATACCACAGTGCCGGGTGTGGTGGCTCACCCCTGTAATTTCAGCACTTGGGAGGCAGAGGCAGGAGGTTTGCTGTGATGTGAGTTTGAGGCTGAGCTCAGGGCCAGCCTGAACCACAAAGCGAGACACTGTCTCAAAAAAAAAAAACCTAAAAAAAATAAATAAACAAATCTAGAAATATCTATGGATAAGAGTATAACCCTAAAACAAAGCCCAATGGCAACCTGAAAAACAGAAAGATAAGCATCCATAACATCAAATGGTAGAGTTGTCATTGACTGATTAGCAAACTGAACTTTCCCTCTGAAAGAATTTCTCAAAATCTGGATCTGATGAATTAATCCAATCTTCGATGAATACCCTTCCAAAAAGACACTGCCAATCTTATACCTGAATGATTCATTGTATAGTAAATATTTAAGGTGAGCATGTCTGGGAGCAAGTGTCTAAAACAGGAGCCTTCTTACAACATAATCTAAAATCAACTGACACAAGTTGTCAGTGGCTAAGGTACAGCAGCAAAGCTGACCTCAGACTATCTCCATCAATACAAACCTTGACAGCAAGTTTGTGCACCAAGTTTTCAGGGCCAACAGCTTACAATACAAACCCAGAATCAATTTATGGACTCCTCTTGTTAATGACCATGCGGGGAGAATGACACAAAAACCTGACAGCATCCTCAGGACTAACACATCATCTCCCAGAATGTGAAAATGAGTTAAGTCAATTCTGCTGCACTGTCTGCACCTTGAGAATTTAAACAGCAACTACCACATCTTAACAGAAACGACTCTCATTAGAAACTGAACATCTGATTGTCCTTTGCCACACCAAACAGCAACTGGTAAATAATAGGACAGGAAAAATTCATCCCATTCATACTTCCTGCACTAGACAAAACTGAGCAAGCAAGTTTATTGCACAAATCACTTAATAAATACAGGTAAATAAGTACGTGAATACATAAATATAAAAATACACTACAAAATGAGACTCTATACAAACAAAGGTCAACAACTTACAATTCAACAGACCATCTTTTTGGATAGCTCCTGAGCTAAGAATAGCTTTACATTTCTGAAAAAACTGGAAGGAAAGCAAAGACTAATCCATTGCAACACATAAAATCTCTAGGACACTCAAATTTCAATGTCTATAAATAAAGTTTTGTTGGAACAGAGCCATGCTCATTCGTTTACATATTGTCTACAGCAGCTTTCACACTACACCAGCAGAGATGAGTAGTTGTGAAAGAGACCGTATGGCCCACAAAGCCTAGCATATTTACTATCTTGCCCTTTACTGAAAAAACTGCCAATCTCGGCTACAGTAACATGACACCTAAATTCCTAACTTTTGATAGCATATTAAGCAAGCTAGTTCCATATCCACTGCTCCAAGCAACTCTGATATTTAATAATTTAAAGACATTCCCAAAGAGGTTTAACAATAACTGACAAACATCTTTAGCTAGAGAGGGCTTTAGCTTGAGTGTTTCCAAATGGATAATAAAGTTCTGTCTTTGGTATACATATAGAAGTGCAATACAATGTACAATATTCAAATTAAATTGAAGAATGGCTGCATAAGCCATGTTTCTATTAGCCAGGTTTTATTTGATTTAGCAGGAGTAATGAGTGCTGAATCAGGTTAGGGTTGTTAAGCTTATCTGGCTTTGCCAATCTACTGAAATTAGGATAATAAAACTGGAGATATGTAATACCAAAGACATTTAAAAAGAAAACTCATTTATCTTCAATTAAAATATCCACAATACTGAAAATAAACTTATTACTCTTTCTTACATAAAGGTCAGTTTGAAGAAAATAGCATACTAAAAAGAAATTCAGCCCTGTATGAGGACCATGCAGTTACATTTTAGAAGACCAAAAATAGCTTGGTTTTCTTGTGATACCAACATTTCACACATTTGTGGGAAAAAAAAAAAAAACAGGCAAAATACAGAAGCTCAAAATATTCTCTAGCTGACAGAATGCTGCACTAGATTTCTGGCTTCAATAAAGCTAAATTCCTTGCCTCAAGTACGGAAGGGGCGGTGACAGAGCTTCTTCAAACAAGCACTGTTCCGTGTAGGCACATTAAATGATTCAGCTGGGGAACTACGCGGTCACCACCTCTTGATCAGCTCTACCTTTTGAAACTAAAACTGAGATTGTGGTTCATTTCATTTTGAAGATTTTTATAAGTTCACTGATACATGCACACAAGGTATAAGTTTCAAACCGAAACTGTATTAATCATCTTGGTATGTTAAAAAAATACGATATTTTTAATAATATTTATTTGAAACACCAATTAATTTTTTGAGAATAATAAAATGGCAACTTCTTCCTCCCCTTGCAGTACGGACTGTATAGCAAAACCAAGAGATATAGACCAGATCAATGGGTTGAGAACAACTTATTGCAGTGAGCCATGAAGATGCACTGGTTTGTGTATGATTCCCAGAGCTCAGTAGCAACCTAGGTCTGCACTCAGAAAGAAAGACATTAAGGTCCTCTATTTCCTCATTCCCCGTAATTTGGAAGACAGAAAGTGGATCTAGTGAATAAGTCAGACTGGAAACCAAGAATATAATCTGTGAAAAAAAGGAAGTATAAAATGGTCAGTTGGCAGCTGGAGAGAAGTTACACAAAACTACACTTACACTAGCTCTTATATCAAAGCTGAAATATTCATGTTCTTCACACAGCAGTGCTTATTCTAAGTGTTACTATATGCTACCTTCAAAATACTAAGCCATCCATCAATGTTAGTGATCCCTTAAACAATCTTTGGGTGTGCCATCTCTCCGAATGAAAATAAATGAAATTATTAGATGCTAATAATTATTTGAAATGGGAACTAAGTGATTTAAGAAGAAATATGTTTTCTAAATGTATCAAAGGGCAAAATATTTTAACAATTTTTTTCCTATTTTCTACTGCCAAAATAAATAAATCAAAATATGGAAAGATTAGACTCCCTTTTACTTTTAAATACTAGAAAATTAGCTCTGTTCTGTTTTTTAGTAAAAGGACACCGTGAGAGTCCATAATTAGAGGTAATCAAGCAAAGGTCAGATGATCATATATCTCTGCTGAAAAGGAACCTCAGGTAGGTATATGATTTGAAAGCCTGTGCAGTTCTGGGATAAAGACGGTGGGTTGGATCAGAACATCTCCAAGCTGTGTCTCCAAATTGTATGATGATTTAGGACATATAAAATGGAAAACAATTACACAAAGACTATCTCAAAAATATGCACGTGCCCCTGAGAAATGCTCCCTTTCATATATGACTTAAAATGAAGTAGAGACAACATTCAGGAACATGCGAAATTCATTTTCAGAGGGAAATCACAAACTAAATACTGTTCTGCAGCAACTCTCTCCTAACTGCAAAGAATTAGCAACAGGAAAACCGACAGCTATAAGAGTGGAGGTTAATTAATTATTTGGAGTCAGTAACATGTACTTAAAGCACTGCAGTCGTTGAAATCAGATGACCTAGGGTTCATACCTAGCTCGTTTTTTACTAACCTGTTTGACCTTGAGAAGGTCACTTAACCATTCTGTACCTCTCCTTCTGTGTAAAATGGGACACTTTCCTCAAAATGGGAATGTAACAAGGAATAGAGAAAAGAACTACTGGAAGCTTCAGACAACAGACTTGATACACAAACTACCTAGTAAGTCGTATCCCTACACTTCCACAATTAAACAAATATTCATCAGATTTGAAAGAGTATAAAACCAGGATAGGCTCTGTTTCTCAAGTGTAATACGTGAGAATATTGTCAGTAGTGCATAAACTTCATACATTTTAGCAGTTGGAATTTTAATTTAAATATATTTTAAAAGAAGGTACAGCTCAACAAATGTGCCATTTCACCACCAATGCTGATTTGAACAAGGCTGAATAAAAACATAAATCTACTTAAAGAGAATATTATATAAATAATACTGTCAATATAAAGATAAACGAAAGAAACATTATGTTCTAGAAATATAAAATGCAAAGAAAAAGTTTCTGTCTTCATAAACTTACCATCTCAAGCATACGTGGATCAGAACGGGAAAACCAACAAAGCACTCCAAGTAAAGAGTTTCTATGTATGTCATATTCAAGAAGAGTGATGCTAAGTCCCTCTTTTTGGCTTTTTAAATATGTATCACATATAAAAGCTCTTTAAAAATAAATGAGGTTAACAATCATCATGCTGAGTTGTAACATAAGCTGATTTGGAAATCCTTGTATAGTAGCATGTTAGGGATTTGTATGTTAAATCTCTCTTTGAATTATCCAGGAAATTATTATTTTCTCACCTTTATTTTCTTGTCAGGGAACTAAAAAAACAAAGGTTTCTACTGGTTCACCAGCCAGATCACCCAAGCCACTTGAAACAAAACAGAGCAATCTACTTAAAGCTATAAGATCCAGGAACACTAAATGGTTTTAGATTTCAGCAAGTATCATCCTTGGAGGCTGTTGTGTGACAAGGATAAGCTGATTTGCATTTGAAAACACAGCAAAGCAACCATCTTTCCTCTTCAAGAGAAATGCGAAGCAAAAGAAGAAGAAAAAGGGCTTTAAATGTCTCCTAAGGAAAGCCAGAGCTCCTCAAAACCAGCAGACTCTTTCTAAAATTTTGATATGCCTTAAACACAAAAGGACTTACATCTCATAATTCATGCTCTATATTAACTTTTGCTCCTTTAATCTCTCTATTCTCTTACCTAATTGCCCTACAACATTTTAACAGAATACCTTCATTATATCAAAATTTATCTATACATACTACTAGTTTAAAAATAAAATGAAAAAATCAAAAAGCTATAGACAACTGAAGCCACCCTAAGAGGGGTTCAGTGCACAGGAAGCATAGAAGTGAGAGGCAGAAACAGATCATTCACTGAAAAAGGAAATATACAGAACAGAATTAGTTTTTTTTTTTTTAAAAAAAAAGGTAAGTAGCGGTGACATTCTCCGAAATACTACTGGTATGTTTCTAGAGTTGGAGCCACACCAGATGAGCATATTAATCGCTAATTAGAATCCTGTAGTAGCTAATAGGCAAGAAGAATAAAGCTTCAAGGCCATATCACCAAATCGCTCCCTCATATTGACATTCATTCCGACTGTTACTACCGCATTGATTTTCATAGAAGCTCTGTGATTCAGCTCCCTGTGAACCCTGTTAGAGTGATGCCCACCTACATCAGCAGCTGTGGGCCCCTGGAGAACGTAGTGGGACAGCTGAATTAAGAAACGATCTTTCTGCCCCACAACTTGCTTAGGATACACAAGGCTGTGATCTAAGAGTTTTTAATAGAACTCCTCAGATAGAAAATTTTCAAGTATTTTTTTAAAAAACTATTTTCTTTAAAAGCAATATTTGAGTCCAAACAGCTAGTCTTTTATTCTGAGTTTCTTTTTTTTTAAATCAATGAACCTTAGTTACCTTTTTATACCCACAACTAACAGCAAGAGACTAAAAGAAATAGCTTAGAAAGATTCCTCAAGAGCTGCTAAAATTTAAAAAAAAAGATTAAAAAATTTTAAATGTAACTGATCTTCATCTGTGTAGAGAAACACAAATCCCAGGGTCATCGCCACTAAATCACCAGACCAGTGTGATGAGAGCAGCCGTCAATATGGCTATTCTACCTTGACTTTTGAATGTCAAAAATAATATGGACAGAATTGACTAAGCAGTCTCTGAGGTACTGCCTTTAAAATTTTTAACTTTATGGCCATTAAATATTGAACAGATAATTGGATTTATCCCCTTCAGTGCTTTATGGATGTACAAAGTACCTACCTTCTCCTGTTTTATTCAAATTAATGGTGCTCTTTTAAAGTGCCTGCCCGGAGTGCACACTACAGCCAACTCATTAAAAGGAGGCTTCATCTTCTGCTTACCAACTCTTTCCTCTATTTGTCGTGAGAGGGCAAAACCACACTCAAAACCCGCATTGACAGTTAAGGGCAAATCCATGGAGAGTCACCCTTCAACTTAGAATTTTCCCTCCTTAAACTCAAGAGCACACTGTGATTTGGCAGTCGATTAGCCGTTATCGCAGAAAACCACAACACTGAATCCATTTATCCTATTTCTAATTAAAACATTTAGAACTGCTACTTTACAACCGGGTAGCTTACTGTCACATTTTAAAATCAAGTCTGGGGAACACAGGGGTACTAGGATCTCCCCAGAGGAGGGGCCAAATGAAACCCTGGACTGTGTACTGGACAAGGAAAAAAAAATACTCCCCTGGAAAAGCTGTGCAATTCACACTAGTGATAAGGTATTTCTATCAAGTATGACCAACACCTACAAACATACAATCTGAAAATAACTCTGGAGGAGGTGTTAGAGGAAAGGGGTTAATGGAAATAATGTTTTCATTTTAAACAATATAAATCCACAATTGGCATCCCATTGGCCCATGACCTCCCTTTACCCAATTCTTGTTCTAGTCATTTGCTAGTGTAATTGAAACCTTCTTTGAGAGTCTGTAGATTTCATTTCATGTTTTGGGGACAATTCAGCTAAAAGACATTTACCATCCATCTTTCTTAACATTCCTAATCTAAACAGAAGACCCAAATCCAAGGCTGTGCTTTTGATGGATCACTCACCTCCATATACAGTAGAGCTTAAAGAGATCCTATCATTGCTTTCAGAACTCTTACAGAAAACATACATTCATACTCCTTCTAGCTTTTACCACCCAGCTTAATAGCATATATTTGTTTCTGAAAATGTATTTTAAAAGAAACAGATTGAATTTCAATTAACTTTTTTATTTAATAAAAAAAAAGATTGACATAACTAACACATTAAATACAGGTGGCAAAAAAGTCTCAAGAACGTGCCATGTTAAAAATATCTAATTGTAGGAACAGGATTTACTGCTTCTGAATGAAACACTAAAGATGTTTCAAAGCTTCTCCTATGCTTGAGTCTTTTAATACAGGTCACCATCTGTTAATTTCTCTTATAGCTGAAACAGGCAGTAAGGACATCAGCCAGCCAGCCAGCCAATGTCATTAATGTCACTCTACTAAGGGACATCCTTTTGAAGGGATGGACTCAATGATTCTATTATATATGATTCAAAACTATGCTTTTTATGTTCTGTTTGCCATGGAACATGCATAAGGTCTAATCAGTATGAACATGAACATTTTTAATTCTCATTGGGAAAATGTGAAGGATTAAAGAAAAAAACCTACATCAGGTACTATTTAACTCACGAGTAATAATCAAACAGATTTTACAGCCTGCAAAATAATTCTTCTCAAGTACAAGTAAATGAAGCCTTTACTTCACCACTCAGATAGACCAAACACATCAGCTGCACACCATTCACTATCTCCAGCATGTTTGTTTTATAAGAGTTGCAATTGACAAGCATCAAAAATACAGGGCCAGGGATTCAGCCCAGTGGTTCCTGCACCTGCCTTGCAGGAGGCAAGGACTCAAGTTTGATCCCCAGTAACCACATACAACAATGCAGGACGTGGTCAGTTATGCCCACCAGCAATCAGTACCACATACCATAATGCCAGGTGTGGTGGCTAACACTGTAATTCCAGGACTCAGGAGGCAGGAGCAGGAGGATTGTTGAATTCAGGACCAGCCTGAACTACAAAGCGAGACTCTGTCTCAAAAAAACTTAAAAAAAAAAAAGAAGAAAACTTGCTGACAGCGCTCTAGGTACAATCCACAGTGCCTTTGAAATATGATCTACTTTGTTTCTTCTACACTGGTATTTCCTCTGTAACATCAGAATAAAACTTGGCATGTATGGCAGATATGGAGAGTGCATGAGTTATTTCTAACAAGATTACTTGCTGGAATGAAAAGGCGCAATTGTGAAATTTGTTGCTCCCCTTAATTCCACAAATCAAGATCTCTCCTGGGACACCATTTCCCCGTAAGCGGTGTGCAAGTTCATTAAGACACTCAGGATTGATTAGCAGTTGGGAACCCACCTTTCCACAAACCCCAACTGTAATTCTGAAGGAGAAGCAAACATAAGAGTATCACATGGGTGACATCTGTAAGTGACAAATCTCAACTCAAAAAAGCCTTTTTAAATCTCACCATAACTCAAAGTGAGAGAACCATTAGATTATTCCATGAAAGCTGGACTACATGTCAGCCTTTTGTATTCCACACACCTTGGCGTTATGGATGTGAAAAGACAATAGTTTAATTCTTGGAAAACATGCAAAATTCACATATACACCAATCAAAGATGTTTTCAAAATTAAACAAAAGTGAGGATTAATGAAATTTGTTACCAGTAAGTTAGAAACAAAGAAGAAAACAGGTAGCAGATGAATACAGCATCAAGAAGCATGATCATTTATTTACACACACACAGAAGTATGTCATGAAGTACCTGGCCCTCGCCTTGTCTGGAGCCAGACACAAGCACCTTATTTTCCACTACACAAAATCTTGAGACTGCCTGCCAAGGGTCAAGAGTTGATGATTTTTCTCCCTTAAATTCCTAAGATATATGTTTGTTTAAAAAAAAAGTAGAAGTCTGGGTGGTAGAGTAGCATGACTCAGCAATAAAGCATTTGCTTAAAAGCCCTGGGTTGTGTCCTCAGCACCAGAAAACACACATATATGCACACACACATATGCACACACACACACACGTAGATAAAAAATAGTCAGATGATCATTATAAACTTCAAGAGATGTAATTACATTTTCTTTAAACAAATGACTGGAGACAACTCCAGCAGTTATACATGTCTTAGTATCCTTTTATACAAAAAGGGTATTAATCTATCTCTATATAGTGTAAATTTTGAACACGGAGAGCATATGTTTTCTACAAGATTTAAAAACTAAAATTACTCAACAAAAGTGAATAAAAAAGAAAAACCTGAAATTGAAAGCAAAAGCCAAGCATGGTGACACACACCACTAATCTTAGGGAAGATGAGGAAGGAGGACTGTGTGTTCAAGGTCAATTTGGACTACATGACAGAACTGTCTCAAAAAAAAAGGAAGTAAATGATCCAAATGCAATTAAAATTATTAATTACTGTGAAGGGAAGAGAGCAAAAGAAATTACTATTATACATTATTCTCAAAGAAGGCATGGAAGAAGAACAGCAGACAAACCCTAGACTGTTTTTTAGGAGGTTTGTTTTCCATAGCAGTTGGGTGAAGCAATTCTGAATCTGTTTTTGGATGTATTACAGGATGGAGTAAATGAGCAAATTCACAACGAGCCAGAGTTTTCATTTCAGAAGAAAAAAACAATATACAATGAAGGTAAAAATCCTTTGTGAGAAATGGTTTAGAATTGGGAGAACTAGTGTGATCATAACTCCTAACCTATGTGCACATTTATGTGTATGTAAATATTATTTTTCCTATCTCCTACAAAGGACTAGAAGTGAATCCACTATTGGTAGTACATGTTGCACCACTATATTGGTTTCTGATACTATTCTCTTCCAAAAGTAACGAGAATTTTGAGAGAAACAGTGGATTAAGAAACTATGGCAGAGAAAGTACAACATGAGCCTAGATTCTAGAAAAAAAATTATGCTGAAAAAAAGTTGGGAACACGTCCTACAGACACAAGATTGAATCTGAATTCCAGGGCCTACTGATGAAATCTAGGAGAATAGGAATACCAAAGTAATAAGAAAAGAAATAATAAACCATCTATGGGGATCTTTGAATCAGTGTGATTGACAGAGAAGTCTGGAGATAAGAAGGCAGAGGCTGGCAGGAGTGGAGGAGGGCCCTGAACCAAAGGCCACTGTTCACAGGTGAATGCTGATGGGATACTGTGGTTGGAAAATCATCACAGACAGAGAGGCTGATGCAAGCAAGAATCATCAATGAGTCTCAGGGAAAACTTTAAAGAACAGGAATAAGATATTTACATGGCCTTCCAATGTTTCCTCACAGATTGCTTTTTAATTAAAAAGAAAGATATAGTAACTATGCAGTGAAAAATATCAGATGATGACTAGATTTCTTGACTAGATAATCAAAATTTTAATTTTGGAAAGACAGAAGGAAATTAGATACCTTTGGATGTCATGTTTTCAGGAGAATATATCACTAAACTATTACTGTTAAGTAGACTTCTTTCTTATCATCAACATACATGAGATAAACCTAAAAGGTCATAAAAATCTTATATCAAAGTCATAAAAACCAAACAACCTAAAAAACAGCCTCCACCCCTTTCTTATTGCTTTCTTTTTGCTTTTGGGACTGAACCCAGGGCTTTCACACTCAGTGATATCCTTCACTCTAGGCCCTTTTTAAAGTTTTTATTTTGAAACAGGGTCTCACTAAGTTGTCAAATTAATACAGCCTGGGCTTGAACTTTTAATTCTCCTGCCCCAGCCTTCCAGTGTACTGAGATAACAAATATGCACCACTGTATCAAGTTACAATAGCTTCTAAAAACACTCAGATAGAAGGTGCAACATGCAAGTCTGACCTCAATTCTGTACTGCAGACAAAGATTAAATAAGTAAGCTAATGTAAGGCCAGAAGATTAGATAAATTTATTATGTTAAAATGAAACTAATGACTACTATAGGTGCACTTAAAAAATCTCATTCTCTGAAAATATACATTGAAATATTTGAAGGCAAAGGGGCATGGTATATGCAACTTGTTCTCCAGTGACCAAGAGAAAAAGTGCACAGTGAGAAAAACAGAAGCAAAGAGAAAAAGAGGGAAGACGAGTTCACACAAAGACAAAGCAACATGGCAAAATGTCAGCAAGAAGTGAATCACTATAAAGAGAATATCTCTCTCTTCCTTGTACTATAGCTGCCACTTTTCAGTAAGTCTGAAACAATTTCAAGTAAGAAGTTAAAATTAAAAAAAAAAAAAAAAAAAAACCACCGCCTTCTCCCACATAGGCTAGCGAACTTAAAATAACACATTATTTCTAATCTGGAAATATCACTTAAATGTGAAGAAAATATTATGCATGAAGATGTTTGACACAGAATTGTTTACATAGTCCAAAAATCTGGAAATAACCACTTTTTTAAACAAGGGGTATGGTTAATTAAATTATATAGCATAAATTCAAAAGATCTCTAAGCAGTCTTATAATGTTTCTACAGAACTTTATAGCAATGGAAAACACAAGATATAGTATTAAGCAAAAACAACATAATTGAAGATGATACATACAGTATGATCACAAATAAAGAAGACAAGGGCCGGGGATTTAGCTCAATGGTTCTATCCTCGGTTACCATATACAATACTGGGCGTGGAGACTCACGCCCACCAGCAGCCAGAACCACATACCACAGTGCCGGGCATGGTGGCTCACGCCTGTAATGCCAGCACTTGGGAGGCAGAGGCAGGAGAATTGCTGTGAATTCCAGGCTGGCCGGGGCTACATAGTGAGCAGTGAGACCTTGTTTTTAAAAAAAAAAAAAAAAAAAAAGACAGATAAAAAGATATGTAAAATGGGTTGAAAGGACATCTGATTAGTCTTTACTCACTGGTCATCTGATTCAAGAGAAGGCTTATTAATTGCTTTTCTTTTACTTTTTTTTACATTCCAAATATAAAAATGTTGATATATAATCTCATATTTTAAAAATAAGAATTTTCTTGAAATAATACAGTAAATATGCACAGGCATATTTACTTAAAACTTCTTCAGAAACTATTACATAAGTAACTCATATTGTGACTGTTTAGTTATCCAAATCTAATCTGAGCCACTTTTAGTCCCAAAGATGAGAAATGAAAATAAAGAAGTCACATTTGGAGACAGATTTCAGTGAAACTTATTTCGAGGTGCGAATCCACACATTCATGAGCCACTGACACCTCCCCCTCCTCCTCCTCCTCCTCCTGAGGCATCAGAAGACACTACCATGACTTCATGCCTCCACAGCCCACCTGTGCCCATCTCATAGGAAGGACAAAGAAAAGTGAAGGCACACTCACCAGTCTCACTGCTCCTGAGGTATACCTGGTTGAGAGAGAAGGTCACACTTCACACCACTCCTGCTCAAGAGCACAGAACAAACAGGCTGCACCTTCCCAACTCAGTCCCAGTCAGTAACTCTCGTGTTCTACAGGTGAAACTGGACAAGCTGCATTACACTAGGGCAAGTCCAGAGAATCTGTGTCCACACAAGATTCCTCATGATAGTCACTGAGATGGAGGAATGGGTTGGGGGGAAAGACAAAGGAGCAAAAAGATGGAAGTGGAATGACAGAAATAAGGGGGAGGGGACTGCCTGCAATTTAAAAAGAAGCCCCAAAGGATTAGATATAAACATTTAGTTCAACCGAAAGGTGGAAAGAAAGCTAAGAGCGCTCCACCTCGCTTTTTCTAAAAGACTTCCACAGTCACTGCCAAAAGTTCACACTGCTGTTTTTTTTAAAGGAGTATTAAGAGAACTGCCTGTGACAAAACAAAAGAGGAAGTTTCTAAATTAATTACAACAGCTCTGTTCCTGTTTAAGATACACCCTTGTAAGCATTTAATTCTATTTATTTCTCAATATACTCTAGTTTGAGTAAGCCTGAACTTCAACTGAATCTCATAAACTCAGCCAATGAAATAATTAAAATTCTTTTGCCAACTTGATTTGGATGAAAAAGTCAAACACTTCATTTAAAATTTATGTGAGGCACATTCATAAGAATACACTAATTTCTCATTTGGATTTCCAATTGCATCCATTTAATGACTGCCGATAGCAAACAACAGGAATGCACAGAATAGTGACGCGGTTGACAATTACCAAAAGTTCTTGTCATGTTTTATGAATCAACAATTGCCTCCAAACTTGTGAAAGAAATCAATGTGAATTAGTGTCTAGAATCTCACCAACCTGCCTGCACTAAAGTCTAAAAAATGAGCACAATTAGATATCCAAGGTAAAGAATTCATTGATTTGAATGAACAAAAATAAAGAGCTTCTCTATGATCCCATGTTCCTTTTCAAGTCAGCACAGCTCTCACTGCCGTCTAGTTTACCACTGTTTTTCTGCACATTTAAGCTCTGTATCAGCAGAATGGTTACAATAGTCTTTCAGACTTGAGTGATGAATGACAAAACATAGTTTCATTCTAAAATGTGAATGGCCTTGGAGCACACAGCCAAAAACCAACTGCAAATGGCTCTGCCAGAGAATAAATAACACCCAGCAACATTATCAAATTCTAAAACGAAACAAGAAAAGGAAGCAGAAATAAAAGGAGGGGGGATGGGCAAAAGAAAAGGCATAAGATAGGAAAAACATCCAGACATTTGAATAATGAAAAGTGAAAACTGTCTCTTATCATTGTTCTTGTTTTCCCTGGAAACAAAGCCTAACACTAGGATTTAGTATTGGGTAGATTAAATTATTTGTCACCATGTGGTGAAAGGCAAGAAGTTTTAGCTCTTAAGGTTCACTCATACATACATGACTTTTTTCACAACTTCGCACATTCTGACACACACAGGCCACAAAGTCAGCACTGCTGCTACAGCTGGAGGAGCCGGATCAAAGGCAAAGCTCCAACTGATACATTCAGTCAAGCAGCCCTACTTCCAGACCCCTCAGGCAAGGGACCCAGAGGGTTGTGCACCACAGTGATTCATGTTAGCTAGCCTGCAAAAAAGGTAGCCAGTGCATAGTCTGATTTATTAAAACAAAGACAAAATAGCAAGCTCACAGTGACAGTATCACCAGGAGAGCAAATAGTTCTATACTAATAAAAACAATTTTTTTTTCAAATAACATGCTCATTATGGCCAATCCTGGCCATTAATTTAAAATGAGGCCCCTTTCCTAGTCTCCCCAATCCTTCTAAACTTGCTTCACTTTTTCACAACTGTTATAACCCTAAAAAACCTGCCTAACTTGCTCATTTATGCTGTTTTCTTACTCCCTCCCACTCATTTAAATTCTATACACAGTGTGATACTTGTTCAGTTCACTAACATATCTTGGTGGCTGTCATGTAATATTCAGTAAGTATGAGTTAAATAAACAAATCACTCCTTAAACTAAATGATTTTTAAAATCTCTTAAAAAGGAAAGGCGTAAGTTAGGAGAGGATGTTTTTAAAGTCATAAGATGGCAGATAAAGGCTATTTCTACTCTAAAGAATCTATTTACGTTGATTAGACATAACACACACACACAAACATACACAAACACACACACACACACACACACATTCTAAAACTGATTTGGAAAGAGGTAAAGAGCCTAAACAATTGGTAAAAGTAAGAACAAAGGATTAACAAATATTTGGAGGAAAAGAACCTCTCCAACTGCAAATTAACACAAATTGTTTAACAATTATTTTTCCTTTGTAAAATTATTATTCCTTTGAAAAATTATTATTTTTCCTTTGTAAAATTTTCCAAACTCTAAAAATGAAGATTCCCAACCACAGTGATGGTGCAGTAAGACAGTTGTCCCATCCAGAAGTAAAACTAAAATAATTCTTATAGAGAGTAATTTAAAGTAAAAGGAAGTTCTTATCTCTGACTCAGGTGTTTCAGTTGTGAGATCTTATTATAGAGAAATACTTTAGAAATCAACACAAAGATCAACTCTAAAGATGCTTGCCAAAGCATTATTCACAAAAAATTCTGAAAACAATCTGGAGGATTAAAAAGAGAGAAGCAGTTCAGTCAATTATGCTACATCAGAAAATCAATTATATGATCTTTAGATACATGCTACAAAAATTTTTACATGAACAATGGCAAATGTTCAGTGTTAAATGAAATCTACTCTAAACCATGCATGAAGAGAAAATATTAACATCAAGAGTTTATAGGATTACAGGTAAATTTTATGCTCTAGGCTATATTTTTTTATTAAAATAAGCATGCTCTTGTTTTGATTTGATTTTTCAATAGAGTATCTGGCTAAATATAGTTCAGGCTGGCCTTAAATTCACAGTAATCCTCCTGCCTCAGCTTCCTGAGTGCTGGGATTAGAGGCCTGCACTACCACATCTGACTCAAATAGGATATATTATTATAATCAGAAAAAACTTGATTCCTGGAATGAAGTACACTTCCAATGGTTCTCATTATTAGCAAGATGAGGAATAAAGCTTAGAAAATAAAATCATTTTTAAAAAAGTGGTGAAGTTAATGGTATTTTTTAAACATGACAGTCATGCACTTTTAAGAAATAGAATACTTTTATTCCTCCTAAATAAAAAAATAACAAAAAAATAAGCTCAAAATGTAAGTCATCAATAACCTTATAGGGCCTTTTTCATGCCAAATTATGTTATTAAGATTTGACTTTTAAAATGCAAAACAGAATTTAATGAATCTGTAGACAAAGCTACTAAACAAGGATTTTTTTAAAAAAAGGAAGTATTTTCTCATTAGTACTCTCTTTACTTTAAATATAAGCTAAAATTACTGATAATAAATGGAATTTTCCTTACATTAGCCACAGTGATAAACCATGCAATACTAAAAGACTAAATTTATTTTTAAAAAACCTTCATGGACAGTCAAAAAAAAAATTATCCAAAATCTTAGGAGAGACCTACTCTACACAGGTAAGACTATTCAAAACAAATTCAAACATTTAAAACAAAAATGAGAGTTGTGCTCACAGATTCCATCTAGCAACTTCGTCCTGCATATGCTCTTTGGAGATCTATAAAGCTGTATCAACAGAGATGGGAGCAACCTTTGCAGTCGTCTGCCGGGTACTGCTTCATGAAATCACATCAGATCTTTATCTAAATCAAGTTTCAGGGCTATCCATAGAGCAGTGAAAGAGAATGTGACGGGAAAGTAAGAAAATTCAAGCAAACCTATTACTTTTCTTTTAAGCTCAAATATATTTCTTAAGGCTAAACATCAGACGCAAGATGCCTGGATACCAACACTTTCCTTTATAACCTTTGCATCTATCTAGCTCCAGAGGGAAAATCATGTTTACAAGAACCATGAGACAAGTGAAAAGCAATATCCAAGATAAATGAAAAAATGCTGGGCTCAGTTTTAGTCAGAACTTCATTGCAGAGGTACCTTGGTTTATGAGATGAAGAAATCTACTTTTCCTCATCTCCCCTAGCATTACATATTAAAAAACGCAAACATGATTAAACTATTCTTTTAATGTCATCTCATCATTTATAAAGAGCTTAAGGAAAACAATTTGCATGCAGGCTGAGCACATTACAGAGACGATACGCAGTGTGGAACCCAACGTCAAAAACTAAAGTTCGATTTTCAGGGCTAAGCAAGTTTCAGAAACAGGACTTTATCCTTTTCCCAGTAGTCCTATGATTTTTGTTGTTTCATAGTCATAATTAAAAGTTTTCTGAAATTTTACAATTTTTTTTAAAACGTAGAAAGTCAAAGAAAAACATCAGGGATAATTTATGTTCACCCACTGGGTTACAGCATTTTAATAGCATGTATTTATGAAAGAGGGAATGATGGTTCCAGGAAAGTTTAACATAAAGCAGGAGGTTTGTGGTTGATTTTTAAAAAATGATTAGATATCGGTAATCTTTAAACTTACTCTTGATATTTCAATTATCAGCAATTACTACCTGAAAAATAATGGCTTCCCAAACTAGTTTTCATATCAGAATCATCAAGAGATCTTTCAAAAAAGTCTAGGCCAATCCCCCAAACAATTACATCACAACCTTTGGGTGTGAAAACAAGCATCAAGGTTGGAGAGCCACTAACAAAATAGAGAAATCAAATTCTTCCATCTGCTTTAAGATTTATGATAGATACCAACCTAGAGAATTACAGAAAGGGATGGGGGATCATCAACAACCCAATACATTAATTTACATCAACTTGTTTTAAGATCTTTTACATATTCAGTGCTGCTTCTGAAGCTGGTTCCCCATAATCTGAAAAAAAAAATCATTATGGGGAAACTCATCTACAGTTCCTCTCTGTCTCTTAGACAGAAGCTACCCCTCCATCAATAAATTCTTCCTACTTAAAAAAATATGAAGGTACATGGCATATTCTGCTGATATGAATCTCTACTCTAAGAAGGATACTGATTTGGAGGAGAGAACATAAGGAAAGACAATTTTACTACAAAGTTTTCTCATTCTAATGACAAAAATTATATTAAAGTTTTCTATGAAGTTCAAAGATAGAAAAATTTCCTAAATTTTGTACTTCCAATGTAAGAGACAAACATGTTATAGCTAATTTCCTAACTGTACATGTTACATAAATGTAGTCCCCAAAGGTATTAATTATTGCACAGGACTTTATTCCCTTTCAAGTTCTTGCTGTATCCTGTATCTTAAAAAAAAAAAAAAAAAGAATACAGTCTAACATATATGCATTCTATTTGTACTATTAGTTTATCACCAAGAATTCATCACTCACCTGTGTACTCAGTTTAACTCTGCAGAAATCTTTTATCCCTAAGAAAAAGTCTAGATTCTTATGGCATCCAAATTCGAGAATGTCCCAGATACCAAATGATGAAGGATCCCCTGAGGGACCATAATGTGAATGTGCTTAGGAGCGCTACAAAATTTGGTTTAAAGACACCTCTCCATTTGGCAGAGCTTCCACAGGAGTCCATGAACAGTAAAGATGTAGCTGCTAATGGTGGTAGTAGCAAAGGGGCACAAGGCAGGAAGCATGTCCTTGAGCATGCAGTCACATCAGATTTTAAGATACAAGAAATTCTCTCACAGGAAAAATGGTGTATCAATTTATGCACTACAAACATGGTCGTGTTTCATTACAGTAGCATAGGATTAAAAATATAAATCTTGACCACTCTTCCAATACCTAAGGTCAAGCTACATAACATTTTTTTCCTTAGTTCTGGCTTTTGGCATTTCAGTCATTTCAACAACATTTATGACAGGCCAACCTCCAACAAAGCATCACTTAACTTTTTTTAAGAGCACATAAAGGTGAAAGGAATACTTCTTTGCAGAACAGATATCCTGAGGATTAACTTTAGAGTTGTTCTCCTTCGTCCTAAATTTTCTTCTGCCTCTTTCCTACAGTGAAGTCACAATACATCTGTGACAGAATAACTCCCATGGCAACAGGCTGACATCATAAACACCAGATTAAGACTTGGCTGTGAAGCCAAAGGAGATGATGGGCTGGGAAGAAAGAGGCTATAATTCAAACAAATCTCTTCCACAATAGCTGTGGGAATACTAAACATTACTGGCCAACTAAATTGCTTTCTGTGTAAGTGTTCTCTTTTTTGAAGTTTGCCCCAGTGTGAAAGTCTCTCTGCAAGTCAGAACCTTAACATTATTTTAATGTACTGTTCTGTGTTTAATAATCTTATGCTTCAGACATTAGTCTGTTACCATGGGAATGACAGCAGCACAAATACAGGATTACGGCTATCAAGCAGGAGAAAAGAAATTATGAATAAGCCTCGTTATGTTCAATAATTAGCAGCTACATAAAAAAAACAAAACCATGAATTTAGGTTGATGCATTTATCTCAGTGTTTGAATACAACTCTGAGTGTGTTATTGCTTTAAAATGAGATTCTAACAAACTGCCAAAAAATCCTTGACTAGCAGTTGCTACTTAGTGCTATAATGTAAAATCTCATCCTGTCCATCTCTTTCTTCTCCTGTTTGCTTTCCCTACAGAAGACTGTTAACTAATAAGTAATGCACAATATCAACCCAAGCTGGATTCTGGTGTCTGGAGGAAAAATCATGGAAATACTGAACATGACTGACTCCTCTGACCCAGTTAAACAGCTTCCATGCACCCTACCAGCCCCATCACACAATGGAAGATACAGAATGCCACCGGCAAGTAGGCAGAACCTGGCCAGTCAAGAGGGCTGGAAAATGAAGGCAGATGAACACAGGAAAGCACTGGATCAGAGTTCTGTCACTACACCGCTATGCACCCTTAGGCAGGTCTTTTTCATTAAGACTTAGTTTCAACATTTTGGATGTGAAAAGAATACAGCATAAAATTTAACTTGGCCCAACATGTGATCCATGTACCAGTTCTTTCTTCTAAAGTAACAATGTGTAAGGGGCATAGTACCCTACAGTGTCTATATGATGACTAAAGAAGTGTTCTACACAATTTTTACTAATTGTTGGAAACTTTTAGTTGGAGAGCCACTAACAAAATAGAGAAATCAAATTCTTCCACCTGCTTTAAGATTTATGATAGATAAATCATAAATTAACACAGCAAAACACCGTACTGGATAAACATTCTGAAATTACCTAAGGCTACTAAAGCTGTGTTTTCCTAAACCAAGCCACGGCACCGGATCAAATCTTGCATGAATATATAACAAAATAGTCATGCTGTTGGAATTGTGGAATCAACCATCCTCTCTACAAAAGTAGCATTAAGCATTATCTAGATCAGGTGGCAAGAACAAACTCTTAACCAATCACCAAAACTTAAGTGAGTTTAATAGCTCCCTGGTACGTTTGAACTTTCTAAATCCCCTCTCCATAGGGTTTCTGCATTCTATGGCAATGACACAACACATCATTGGAGGAAAGTAATTTTAGAACATGCCATCCAAATTAACTGGTCGTGAATAGACTCTGATTAAAATATAAAGGGCTTTTAAAATAATTTAAAATGATTCACTGGAACTAATTTGGAGATATTTTAATCTCTGAATGTGCAATGAACTGTAGTCTCCCTTGGCCCCAACCTCTCCTTAGAGAGAGAGAGGGACATTTCTAGTTAGCCCTCATGCCATTGGATAAGAAGTATTTAAGCCACACAAACTAAAATGCCCTTGTCTTCATTTCTGGCTGCCTTTTCTGATTTACATCTTTCTAGCTCAGGCATAGTTCTCTTCCACTTTCAAAATCAAACTGTGTATACTTTCACTTCTCAGTGAATACTGCTCATCTGTTTGCTAGGCTCGGCAGCTAGAAAATACCAAAGTAACAATGTGATAATTACTTAAAGAACTGTATGATATCAAATGATCTCAGTCTGCATTAATCACTTGTTTAAATTCTGCTTTACATTAAGCAAGGGAGTATTTTCCCAACATAAAATTCTAACATTTTTATAGGAATTCAACTAAAGCCACTTGTGAACAATACCTAAGTCACACTGAAGTAGGCCTTTCTAATGTGACTATGAAGTTCAAGGAGATGTTTTGCTGCTTTGCAAAGTGCCTTCTTAGACCCACTACAGATTCTTTCACAAAATCCTCTGGCGCCTGGTCTCCAAGATTCCCTGAATCTCAGCCAAAGACACTTCAATGTCACGAGGAGAGATGCTCTCTATTTTCCTACATTCTAAGACCTTGCTGCTTCTGAGTATCTGGGTAAAGCACTGCAGCTGGAAAGAGGAAATGACGAAAAAAATCTGCATACAGAAGTACTGTGATAAACATAGCCAATTCCCTGATTTAATCTTCCCAACAACCTGATCAGGCAGACAGATACCATGATACCTACAATTAGTAAAAGAAGAAACTAGGGGGAAAAGTATATACAACTAACTTACTATAGAATTAGTAATGGAATACTGCAACTCATAAAACCAACTTTATTTCAATATATCCTCATTGAAATCTGGTTTTCTTGAAAACAGGAATTCTTTCCTTTTAGTCTGCCTTACAATCTCAGAAATCAGACATATAAAAAGTTCTACTCAAAACACAAATTTCAAGAAAAGAGGCAACGGGCATACAGGAAATTATCTAGCTTTTCTTGTCAAGCCAATCCCTTTGCCCACCCTGTATCATAGCACCCATGAGGAACAAGACTTACTACACAGGAGCTGAGGTAAGGGTGGAGCCTAAATCAACCATCCATTCTGAAGCTGATGCATCCAAGCATAAGGTTGTCACTTACCTAAAAAAAAAAAAAAAAAATGGTGAGAGAAAACACCATTATTCCAAATGTACACAATGACCTCTTAGACACTGTATCTATTAAAATATGATTCTATTTTTATAATCAGCACATCCTGAGCACAACAGTACAGGAAGAGGTATTTTTCCATATTTCTCAATTTTCTTCAGACTGCATTTCATTCTTTATTATCAGGTATTTAAATTCCATTTTTTTTCTCACCTCAACCTAAAACAGCTTCTATTTTTCTGAGATGAAATAACATCTTTAAAAGACTGACAATGAATCTTCTCTCCAGAAAATTACATGTGGACACCTCTTCCATCCAGCTTCAGTGTATGACCACCATCTGGCCATCAACCCAATGGCTGTCATAAATATCGAATAGGAAACCTTAATTCTAGGCTATCTCTGAATCTTCATACCATGAGCTACAAACTTGCTTTAGGCTTCCACATAAACTTTACATTCTATAAATGTCTAAGTTCTGCACCTAACAAATAGAAAATGCATAGACATAAATGACAAATATTGGTAAATGCTAGGTGATAAGAGTCTCTAGAATCAGTAAAGAAATGCCAAATATCTATATGTCAACTAGATCTTTTGTCTTCAAAATTCAAAAATTAAAGAAACGACTAGGAAAATCTTAAAAAGCTGTGTTTTTGTGTTGTATATTGGGGTAGGAGGAGATAAACTCCATCAGATATTAAAGTACAAAGCTTCCGCATTAAAATTGTGCAGATTTCATTCCAATAATTTGTAGATATGGCAAAGGAATAAAATTAAAATGTAAGAAATATATTCAACTGCACACAAAAAAGTACATGGCAAGGTAATCTTTTAAGTCAATGAGCGAACATACGGGCTTTTGAACAAATGTTAGGAAAACCATATGACCACTGGAAAAAACTGAACTGCATCCACAGCTCACATGAGATACCAGAATATATACCAAAGGTATCATAGATGAATATAAAAGATAGGAATATATTCCACATTAAAGTGTAAATTAACACAAGCTATAATAACACACTGTAAGAAGATCCCAAATTCAAGACACTGAGAGCACCAAATGCTGGTAAGAGTCTGAAACAGCAGGAATACTCTTGTCATTGCTGGTGGAAATGTAAAATGGCTAAGCTGCTGTGACAATATTTTACATATCCTTTTACCATACAATCCAGCAATTATGCTCTTTACTTACTCAAAAGAGTTGGAAATTATGTCCTCATAGAAACTTGCACACAGATGTTTATAACAGATTTATTCGTAATTGCCAAATCTTAGACACCAAGAGGATACCATTCAGTTGTTAAATAAATTAATAAACTATGTACTTCCAGACAATGGAGTAATACTCAGTGCTAAAATGGAATGAGCCCTGTGCTACAGAAAAGGTGAAGGAAACTTAAATGCTTATTAGTAGGGACAAGAAGAGAATCTGAAATGGCTATAATGTATGATTCCAACTATCTGATATTCTGCAAGACTCAAACCTATGGAAAGAGTAAGGTTAGTGGTTACTGAGGTTGAGGGAGATGGAGGGATGAAATGGCACAGGACACAAGGATTCTAGATGAGATTGGACACATTCAGGGTGATATAGCCATACACTCGGACTGAGGGATTTTAGGACAATGAAAAAACTCCATAGTATCACAATGATGTGTATGCATCACGGTGTATTTGTCCAAACCTAGAGACTGTACTCCAGGAGAGAACCCTATGGACTTCAGGTGATAATGATGTATGTCATTTCATGAACCGTAATAAATGCCTAAGTCTGGTGACAAATACTGGTACTGTGGGAGGCTGTAAAGTCTGGGAAATCTCTGTATTTTCCTCTTAATTTTACTGTGAACTTAAAATCGTCCTAAAACTAGTTTTTTAAAAACTCTGTTCTCTCAAAATCTACATAATTATTGAAAGAAAACGTGTGTGAATTCCATGATAAAGTGGGAATGGGAAAAAGCATATCCTGAAATAATAAAAATCATAAGAGTCATAACTCTATATAATTTCTTTAAAAACTTGTTTGTAGTAAAAACAAATGTCATCAGCCAAACACAAATGACATACATAGAAAAATTATTTGTAACAGAAAAGATGCACAAAGGGCTTCTAAAAAATATGAAAGAAAAATAGCAGTACCCCCCACAGTTAAAACAGGCAAAAAGGAGGGAATATACAGAAGAATAAGTAAAAATGGCCCTACGTATGAAAAGAGTAGCAATTTTACTTACAAAAAAGAAACAAATTCATTTTTCACTGACCAGATTCTCAAAACTCCCACTGTGTAAGGCTCAGAGAAACTGGGCCTTTTGCACACTGCTATGGAAAAGAATAAAGGACAGCAAGCCCTAAAGAAGGGAACTTGTCAGATCCTGGCAGACACTGGGGTAAATTTGTAAATCAAAACGAAGGCAAACAATGGAGAGAAAAATGAACTCTTCAATAAATGGTGCTGATAAAACTCCAACTAATAAATGTAGAAACGATGATGGAAACAGAAAATCATTTGGCAAACAGCTCAGGCAAGAACAGACATGAAAATTGCAAAGGGAAAAACAGCAGTTCTACTGTGGAGAAACATAGCTGGCACCATCTTAACCAAATGGCCAAACGTGACATAGTCAATAAAGGGATCAGTGAGCATGATAATTACAGACCTACCTCCACACAGGAGGTATTGAGAAAGACACGAATCACAGCCTCCCAAACAAATTTAGCTATGAGGAAACATCAGAAACAGCCAAATTAAAGAACATTCCTCAAATATCTGGCTAGTAGTCTTGGAAAGTATCAAGTTCATAAAAGACAAAGAGACTGAAAAGAGGTCACAGACTAATTAGTGAGACATGACAAGTCAGTGCAATGTGTGATCCTTGATTGACTCCTGGAGCAGCAGAAAGTAAGACAACTAGTAAAATGGGAATCAGTGCTGAAGACCAGATTGCTAATTTTCTAATTTTGAAGTTTTCATGTGTCTATGTAAGATGTTAACATTTGGCGAACCTGGATGATACATCTATGAGAATGTCTAGTATAATTTTTGCAACTTTTTGGGTAATGCTAAAATTAGCTTCATGGAGTTGAAATTTTTTTAATACAATTTCAGAAACTTTTGGAAGGAAGAAAGGAAAAAAGAAGGAAAGGAGAGAGAGGAAGAGAGAGGGAGGGAGGGGAGAGAGCACACAGGCTGCTCGGAGGGCAAGCAGTTTTGTTTAAAGAATGGCACCAAAACAACTAAATAGCATATTTAGAAAAAAAAAA